>VZTM01008368.1:11018-46185 GCA_013400555.1 Jacana jacana
CGCAGGGGTGGGAGGGGCCTCCGGGGGACGCCTTCCCCCAAAGAAACCTCCTGAAAAACGGAAAAAAGGGGAGCGGGGGAACGGGAGAAATGGGGAAAAAGGGGAGATTTGGGTGGAAAAGAGAAGAAATTGGGAGATGATGAAAAAAATGGGGGGAAAAGTGAAGAAATGGAAGAAAAAAAAGCATAAAAAATGGGGGAGAAAGCAAGAAAATGGGGGAAAGGATAAAGAAGTGGGGGAAAGGGAGGAAATGGGAGAAAAGCAACTAAATCGGCAAGAAAGAGAAGAAATAGGGAAAAATCAGTATTTTGGGAAAAAAACAATGAAATGAGGGGAAAAGCAAAGAAGGGGCAAATGTGAAGAAAAAGGGGGAAAGCAAAGAATTTGTGGAAAAAGCAAAGAAATTGGGGGAAAAAACTGAAGAAATGGGTGAAAAAAATTTAAGAAATTGGGGGAAAGTGAGGAATTGGGTGAAAAAATAAATGGAGGAAAAGCACATACTTTTGGGGAAGCAAAGAAATACGGTGAAAAGTAAAGAAATGGGGAGACAAAGTGAAGAATTTGGGGAAAAAGCAAAGAAATTGAAGGAAAAAATGGGTGGGTGGAAAGGGAAGAAATGTGCCCAAAAAATAGGGAGACAAAGTGAAAAAATGGGGAGAAAAAAGTACTGGGGGAAGAAGCAAAGAAATGAAGGTAAAAGTGACTAAATGTGGGAAAAAAGTGAAGAAGTTGGGGGGAAAAGCCAAGAAATGGGGGGAAAATTGAAGAAATGGGGAAGCAAAGATTTGGGGGGAAAATGTTAGCATCTGGGGGCAAAAATGCTAGTATTTTGGTGCAAAAAGAGGTTATCTGGGACAAACCCAAGGCTGTGGGGTAAAAGCAGGGCCGGGTGTGTGTCAGAGCCAGGGTGGGAGGTCAGGGAAATGGTTGGAAAAGCAGGGGTTTTGGGCAAAGCCATAGGGAGGAAGAGGATAGGGGGGGGAGGTTGAGGAAGGACCGACCCCACAGCAGGAAGAGGCGAAGGGGCTCCATCGCGGGGGAGGGAGGGGCCTCTGGGGGACAGGGACAGGGACAGGAACAGGAAAGGTTCCCCCCCAAATGCATGCCCCTCCCCCCCTGCGGGAACCGCCCCAAAACCACCCAAAAAAGGGGAAAACCAACCCAAAAGCAGCTGATAGGGAAGGAGGTGTGCCATTTCTGGGAGGGAGGTTTTGGGGGGTGACTCCCTTGACACCACAATGTCACTGCTGATGTCACTTGGTCTCCTCGGGAGGGAGGGACCCTCTAACTGCGGGTGTAGGGAAAAAAGCAGCAAAAGTGGGAAAAAAGGGGGAACGGTTGATTTGGCCCCATTTGATTAATAGGGAAGGAGAGGGAGGTCCTCGTGGCCACCAGTGAGGTCCCAGTGGCCACCAGTGTCAATGGTAATGTTATCCCCAACAAAGCCCCCACCCCAGATCCTCCTATTGCCACTTTTTACCCAAATCTTGCTGGTTTTCTTCTGACCCTTCCTCCCTTCCACATGTGAGCATGAGTCACCAGTTGGGCCTCGATGGGGAACTGGAAGGGACTGGGCCAGGGGTGACTCACCAGTGGGAGCTTCTGCTCCAGCGTTGAGGTTCCTCATGGAACTGGGAAGTGAAACTGGTACCAGCTCTGACCACCCTGGGGGCACCAACGGCCATGAGGTGGCTGGCTCCTTTCTCCTCCTTATGGGTGGTCACTGGAAGCTCACTGCTGGCCAAGTGGACCTCACTGGTGTACATGGGAACCTCGCTAGTGGCCGTGGACACTTCGCTGGATGCCACGGGGACTCATGGGTTGCCACAGTGACCTTACTGGTGGCCACGGGGACCTACAGGTGGCTCCAAGAACCTTGCTGGTGGCCATGTGAACTTCACTGGTGACCACAAGGACCCCCAGGTGGTGAGGAGGACCTTACTGGTAGCAGCAGGGATATCACTGGTGGCCCCTGGGACATTACTTTTGGCCACCACGAACCCACTAGTTTCCACAGTTATCTCACTGGTGGCCAAGCAGACCTTGCTTGTGGCCCATGGGACCTCACTGGTGGCCACAGGTACCTACCTCTCTTGTGCCCACAAGGACACCACTGGTTGCCACGGGGACGCATAGGGGGCCCCAGGGATCTCACTGGTGGCTCCAGAGACCTCTCAATCTTGCTTGGCTTTGGGGAATGCTTGCCTGGACATCTTGGTCCCTTTCTGGGGAGGGAGGGAGTTCCCCTGGACTCCTGAGTCCTCTTGTCGGAGGGAGTTTGCTCCTGCCTCTGTCTCCCCCTCCTCCATCAATGCACACTCCCACCCATGTCATGGTGTTACCTCTCCCACCCCCCACTGACGTCTCTCTCCCACTGAAGAGGTAGCAGCTGGTGGGGGGGTAAAGAGGGAACCCTGGAGCAGTCACCCTCCCCTGCCCTCCTGCAAAGGGACACCCTCAAAATATTCCCCCAATCCCCACAGGACCCCTAACCCCTCCAACTCCCAGGGTCCCCCCCAAGGTAGGGCCACCCCAATATAGGAGACCTCCCCCCAGTCTGTGGAAGCCCCCTTCCAATCTATGGGTTGCCCAAATCTGCCCATCCCCCCACATTGTCCATCACCCCCCACCCCCATGCAACCTCCAAATCTACAGGAACCCCTCCAAAACTCCCTACCCCATCTGTGCCCCCAGTTTCAGGCATGAATGGCAGATGGGCAAGTAACATGGGTTCTCCTGGCTGAGACAGCAGGAGCTGTTGGGTTGGGGGTGACAAGGCAGCAGCTGGGTTGGTGCTGTACCCCAGGGAATGGTAGCTTGGGTTCTCCCAGCTGTGAGAGCAGGAGCTGCATGTGGCATTGCCAGAACTCTTGTCTGCTCCAAAGATCCAGGATGAAGATCTGGTCACAAGTGGTTCCTCAGGGCTCAGTGTTGGCGCCATTCCTGTTTAAAGTCTTGATGATCTCAACAAGGATATAGAGAGCACCATCAGTGAGTTTGCAGATGACACTAAGTTGGGTGGGAGTATTGATCTGCATGAGGGCAGGGAAGCTCTAAAGAGGGACTTGGATAGATGGGATGGATGGGCCAATGTTAATGGCATGGGCTTCAACAAGGCCAAGTGCCAGGTCCTGCACTTGGGCCACACCAACCCCATGGATGACTATAGGCTTGGGGAAGTGTGGCTGGAGCTGCCTGGCAGAAAAGGACCTGGGGGTGCTGGTCGACGGGCGGCTGAACATGAGCCAGCAGTGTGCCCAGGTGGCCAAGAAAGCCAAGGGCATCCTGGCTTGTATTAGACATAGCATGACCAGCAGAAGCAGGGAGGTGATTGTCCCCCTGTGCTCAGCACTGGTGAGGCCACACATTGAGTGTNGTGATTCTGTGATTCTATGACTGTGTTTTACAATCCGACTTACCCGGGTTGATAAGGATCTGTGGCAAACGGTTAACTGTTTACGCTGCACCCTAGCCTGGTCATCGTTCCAACGATGTGTTTCGTGGTACGAGTGGGAAGTGTAAGGGGCTCTCTTGTGTGTGACCCTGTGCCCGCATCATACGAGTGAGATGCAGCGCAGCTGGGGAGCGAGCGTGGAGTTCTGCTCCGTGGTTCCGTCTTCTCCACGAGGAGGGCAGCCAGAGACCACTGAAGCGTATGACAGAGATTGGGGCAGTGTTATTTGAACTAAGTGCTAACTTTTGGTGTTGGATACACAGCTTTTGGGATTTCTCATGTAATCCAATCTTTGTTTACTGGTGTTTTGGCTGTGAACAGGACATTTGGGTACAGTTTGGAAACTATTTTTGGTGTATTCAATGTCAAGGAAACTGATCTGACTGGGATAAGATTGAGCGTTCCAGCGAACTTAAGCAGGCAGTCAGTGGGAATTTGGGAAAGTGTAAAGAATCAGCAGGACTTGTGCCATAGGGTACAGTTACAGCGGAAGGGACATAGGGCAGAGCAGTGCCAGGTCCCCTTGGCACAGGTGCCTGACCACTTTTGTTAGCACTGCTGCCTGCTTGCTTGTCTCAAGTGTTTGAGGTGTTACAAAGACAGCTCCTGCAGGGTGGTTTACGGCCAGGAGGGTAGACATTGAAAGGAATGTGATGGGAGGCAAGCAAAGCAGTGGAATGCACATTATTAACTAAATTAATACCTGAATTGGTTTGGTTTACCGTGTTGGACCTGAAAGATGTCTTCCTTTGCCTGTCCTTGAGCCCAGAAAGCCAGTTGCTGTTTGCATTTGAGTGGGGAAACCCAGACTCTGGAAGAAAGACACAACACACACAGACTGTGTTACCACAGGGGTTTAAGAAGAGCCCCACTCTTCAGAAATCAATTAACCAAAGACTTAAAACAAGGGGAGCGACCACATGGAGCTGGAGTAATATTACAATAAGTAGATGATCTATTGATAGCCACCCAGACGAAAGAACTCTGTATAGCATGGACAATCAGTCTGTTAAATTTCCTTGGTCTTCATGGTTATTGAGTCTCCACAGAAAGCCCAAGTGGCTCAACAGCCTCACATACGAGATAACTGTGGGCCAACGGACCCTGGGAACAGCAAGGGAGGAAGCTCTCTGTCAGACCCCTCGACTGTAGACAGCTAAAGAGCTCCTAGGAATGAGGGGATGGTGTCGCCTATGGATACATCATTATAGACTAGTGGTAAAGCCGCTTTACAAACTGTTGAAATCCAATCAGAAAAAAACTTCAGAGTTGGGAAGCAGAGAGAGCATTCCATCAGCAGTCTTTGGTCTCAGCTGGTAAAATACTAAGTGCTTGTGAACCCAAGTATTCTAAGGAAGATCAGAAAGTAATTGAAGACTTAGGAGGGAAGATTGAAAAAGGTAGATGGGCCAAGACTTCACAAGGCAAACTACTAACACTGTTTGCATTGTTGTGGGCCATAGTCATAGAATCATAGAATCATTTTGGTTGGAAGAGACCCTTGGGATCATCCAGTCCAACCATCTGCCCTACTCTACAAGTTCTCCCCTACACCATATCCCCCAACACCACATCCAATCTACTCTTAAACACAGTCAGGGATGGTGACTCCATCACTTCCCTGGGCAGCCACATGCCTGGGTAGTCATGGCAGAGCATGGAAAATCCCACTGGAGAATGGAGGCCCTACGTAAATCCTTGAGTCGGCTTATGTCTGCCCAGAACCTGTATGGCACTATTAAACAAGTAACACAGCAGTGTGAAGTTTGTTTACAGAATAACCCTAAGACAGGCCTTAAAGCCCAGCCTGGACAAAGAGGGAAAGGAAATGATCCAGGACAACAGCGGGAACTTGATCTCGGAGAACTCTCAAGAAAAGGGGAGTTTTGATACTTGTTGGGTTTGACAGACGCCTTTTCAGGGTGGCCAGAAGTGTTCCCTTGCTGAACTAATAAAGCTAAGGAGGTAACCAAGGTATTATTGCAAGAAATTTAGAGTTCCTGCTGTATTCTCATCACATCAGGGGTCACACGATTTCAAAGGTCATTCAAAAAGTTAGTGCACTTTTAGGAATAAATTGGCGACTACACACCCCATATAATCCACAATCAAGTGGTCAAGTGGGAAAACTATTGCGAGTGTGGCAACAGGACCAATTATCCCCTAGGACCAAGGTTTGATTTGCAATTATTGCAGCACGAACAGTTTGCTCTACTGGTAAGTGCTAATGACTGTTGTTGGGTTTTCCCCTTCATAAAACAACAGACGGGTTGGAATAAGGTCTGGATGAGTAAGACAACCATTGAAGTGGGAGAATGGAATGTAACTGGAACAAATGTTACTAACATAGACTTTTGTAATAAAACCCAGTTGTTCACAGTCCACTTCAGTGGTGTGGACAACAAAACCAATAGGACATATGGATGGTACCAAACAGGAACTTTCTTAGGTGCTAATAGGATGGCAAATTGTGGTCCTTGTCAGTTTCCTCCAGGATATTGGTGGCTCTGTGGAGACAGGTATAGTAGGAAACAGCTCTCTGCTGTTTGTAGGGTGGAAAGGGCTGTGTATTGTGGGGTATCTGATGAGCCAAGATAAGATATTTAACCAAGTCAAAGTTCCATCAGGGATCCTAAGGACCCCTCGGAGGAAGATTCGGGAAGAAGAAAATCCCCTAGTCATCAGTGGTACAGGATTTTGCAGTTTTCTGAAGAGGCTTGTACCATCATTAGGTGTTAGTGGACTAGAAAAGGCTATAGTGAACATTTTAACTACTATATAAGCCATTGAAAACTCAACAATTGATGCCTTGCAAGCTCTCCAACAGGAAGTTAAGTCATTTTCTGGCATAGTAGCTCAAAATAGAATGGCTCTAGATTTGCTAACCCGGAATGAATGAGACTCGTGTGCAGTAATTAATCAAAGCTGCTGTTCATATATGGATCAAAACGGGAGAATAGCGAGAGACCAGATTCATGGGGGAAAGGAAAGGGAAGGCAAGACAGCTGGGCTGGAAGGGCCTTAGAGCAGTTTGGTGATGACCAGTTCCTTCTGGAGGTAGAGAAGGCACCTCTTGCTCCTCTTGTGGCCCTGGGTCATCTGCATGTCCATGGCACTCTTTTTCAGATGCCATTTCCACACAGCTGGACCATCTGTCATGGCTGTACTCTTTAATTGAGAGCAAGCAGATACGGATTCCAGAGGTGCTCATCTCACCATGGAAGCTTCTAGGGCTGGGTTGGCTTATGACAAAGCAAGCGAACCAGCTTAACCCCTAGAAACGCCTGAGCAGGCAAAGCTCTGAAGGCATGTTCAAAAGACATGAAGACATGAACTAGGCATTTTTTTTCTCATGCATATGACTTGACAAGTCACTGTCACTTTTCAGTCACCTGGAATCATGCACAACCTTTAAGTGTATATTGGATAGACCAAACATCCAAAGCAAGTATTAGATTGCTGTAAACTGTGAATAAGTGAGGCAGTGCCATCCTCATAGCAGTTACTGAAGGTCCAACTAGTTCATGTTGTTTTCAGCTGTTGCAAGAGACTACAGTTCTGAAAACAAATTGCATTGGTATTTGGACCAAGGTCACCAGAGCCATCACATCCACGGGGGCTGCAATCAATAAATAAATATGTTGTGTGACAAAAGGGTCTAGATGCTTGGGAATGTGTGGAGAGGACAGGATGGGAGAATCTGGGGACATAGGAGGAGATGCCAGGGAATGTGGGAGTCCCAGTAGATCTGGAGTTCCCTAGGTGTGTCCCAGAAACCATGTGAAAGAATCCTAAGGGGATCCAAGGGGCATGGGGACAGGTCCCAGAGATGACACACAGATGCTGGCAGCGTCCGAGACCTTTATTGCCTTGACAAACCCCCTGGTGTCTTCCAAGGTCCTTCTTGCCCCAGATGAAGCTTGGTGGAAACCAGAAAGGTCCTCCTTGCAAAAAGGCATCTCCAGAAGGGGAAGGCAGGTCCCAGGCTGATTCTGACCACACAGGAGCATTGTCTACACCTCCTGGCTCTGACCCTGAATCACTCAGCCACTGCCACATCCTGTAACAGAGACCCTGGAGACACAAAGGCATAGGTCATGGTCTGGTATCAGAGATGAGGGAAGAGGCAGCATGGGAAAACGGCATTCAGGGCCTGGCACTGAGGAGACAGGGCACACGAGGGAGCAGAGGTCAGAGCCTGAAACTGGGGACACATGCAGACAGGGCATGCAGGGTGAGAGAAGTCAGGGATTAGGGCTTGTCACCAGCAAGTGGGGGAGAAAGGATCCTGGGGACAAGAGGATAGAACAGAGTACAGCGGGGACATGTAACACAAGGGACACATATCACCAGGAACACAGCCAGAGGGGGAGAAGACAGAGGTCAGGACATGGCAGGGGCAGGCAGGGCTGGGAAGCATGCAGGGAGTGCACAAGAGGAGAGCATCTGAGCTGCCTCTGGGTAGTGTGGGAGGTGGGAACATGCCAGGAGCATGCTGAGGAAGTGAGGGTGTGAGCAGAGGAATGCATGGGTCCTGGGGAGCCTGCAGGAGTGTGCAGGATCAGTCGAGTATGGGGGAAAAGTGCAAGGGACATGTGGGCACCATGTACCAGGAGTGTGGGGGCACTAGTAAGGGTACGGCAAGCACTCAAAGGGCACAGGGACGCTGTAAGTGTGCAGAGGATCATGCAGGCTTCAATAACTGTTCAGAGAGTGTGTGACTGCCAATAAACTTAACAGGGTGTGCTCAGGGGGTTGTGTGGATGCTGTAGGGGTATGTGCATGTGGGGAACGTGCCAAAATACTGTCTGGAGCAGGACCTAGATATTTTGTTCCCATAAGAATCTGATATAGGTCAATTATCTTACTCTATAAATAGTCATAAGCACAAGACCCCTTTGCGCTGTCCTGCACAGCAGTGGCTGCACGCCAGGGGGAAGTGGGAATGCTTGCTTAAGGTTACTCTGCTCCACGAGGTTGAGCAATTCTTTGCCACAACAGATTCTCAGTAAGTGACTAGTTGCATGCTAACCTTTGAAATCTTAGCTAAGTGATATAAAGGATGGATTGTGCATATATATTCCTTTAGACATAAACCATTGACCAAGTCTGGGACTAGGATTGGATCCAGCCACACACAGGGTCCTCTCTGGGAAGGAGTTTCGAAAGCCAGGGGGTCCTTTCTGAACCTCGTGACTCAGTGGGAGGGTCTCCCTGAGCACTTGTCTGACCCTGTCCTCTGTGCAGTAAATGACCAAGTGTATCTTCCCATCGAATCTCATAAAACACTGTCACATTTACTACTAACTGTGTTAAATCACTGCTTTACATTAGTAAATACTTCACTACTTCTCTCTTATGAGTGAAGTTAATCACTCTGCTCATGACAGCAATACGTTGTACCACACACAAACACACGCTCCCCTCCACTGGAAGGCTGGTTATGGCACCATCACTGTTCTGTGGGACCCCTTGCATTTGACTCTGGGTAGTTGTTTGGAAAAGAACC
The DNA here is from genome assembly GCA_013400555.1 of Jacana jacana. Taxonomy (NCBI): domain Eukaryota; kingdom Metazoa; phylum Chordata; class Aves; order Charadriiformes; family Jacanidae; genus Jacana; species Jacana jacana. The sequence goes on from VZTM01008368.1 coordinate 19,982, forward strand.
TTTCTTTTCTAACATTACTGGTAACTTTTTGAGTAATTGGTCCCATTGGAGTGATTGCTGTATTCAGCCCCACTCCCACTCTAATAACCCACTGTGGAACTCATTAAAACTGCAGGAAGCTTCAGTTTTGCCATTACCTTTGTGTCCCCGGGAGGTTTGCCAGGCTCTACCTAATCCAGCCATCAGCAACTCAGCATTGCCTTCCTCAGACCTCGCTGGGATATGGAACAGTGTTCTGGTGTCACAGCAGTGGTTGCTAATTGGAGACATTTAGCTGGTGCTAAGGAGAGATTCTCAATGAGCACCTTATGAAATGAAGCCTGTGTATGTTTATTTTAAAAGCATGTTCTTTTGTAGCAAATAGGATCTTTCAAGTATGAATGGAGCAAGGTACCCCCTTGAGGTGTCTGCTCTCTCCTGATCAGATCCCACCCATGTCAGCTGCCCCTTCTGCACCATGGCTGATTGCCAAGGGACTCATCCAGTCTTGCATGAGTAGTACCAGGTTCCTACCCAGCCATGTCCAGAGACAGCTCTAATGGTCACCTTAGGAATAGCAACCATCTACAGTTTCACCTGCCAGTGCCCTGTGCCCTTACCTGCAGAGACACAGGGCTGCAGCAGGGCTTCTTACCAACTAACACAAAGTCCTTGGACATTCCTTTGTCTGAGTGCTAGGAGGTCACAAGCTGCCCACGCTTGGCATCACACAAACGAGCCTGCACAAAGCAACCCAAGCATATGGGTTGGTCTCTGGACAGACACGCAGCTACCACTCAATGCCCACACAGTATGAATCACAGAATGGTTAACATTGGAAAGGACCTTAAAGATCATTGAGTTCCAACCCCCCTGCCCTGGGCAGGGACACCTCCCACCAGACCAGGTGGCTCCAAGCCCCATCCAGCCTGGCCTTGAACCCCTCCAGGGATGGGGCGACCACAGCTTCTCTGGGCAACCTGTTTCAGTGTCTCACCAGCCTCACAGCAAAGATTCCTTTCTAGTATCCAATCTCAATCTCCCCTCTTCCAATTTAAAACCGTTACCCCTTGTCCTGTCACTGCACTTCTTGACAAAGAGTCCCTCTCCAGCTCTCCCATAGGCTCCCTTCAGGTACTGGAAGGCTGCTATAAGGTCTCCTGGAGCCTTCTCTTCTCCAGGCTGAACAAGCCCAGCTCTCTCACCCTGTCTTTGTAGGAGAGGTGCTCCATCACTCTGATCATCTTTGCGGCCCTCTGCTGGACCCATTCCAGTAGTTCCATGTCCTTCCTGTGTTGAGGACTCCAGAGCTGGACACAGCAGTCCAGGTGGGGTCTCATGAGCACAGAATAGAGGGGCAGAATCACCTCCTGCAACCTGCTGGCCACGCTTCTTTTGGTGGAGCCCAGCATGGGGTTGGCTAACGTCAGAATCTAAGGGCTGATCAGTCCTCAGCATCTTCTCCCAAGGATCCCAGATCCAAGGGCCCATGAAGCAGCAAACCTCCCTAGAGAGCGAGTACAGCTGCCAAATGGGCTCTCTGTTCCACTTAGGATGGAATACTTGAAATTATGTTTAATAACAGGCAATGTTATTTTTGTACATACACACACACACCATTAGACCATTAAAACCAATCTGAAGATGATAATTCAAATTGCAAACATTTATTTAAATACATAACTTGTATAGACATACACACTGGGGCTTGGTGGTCGTCATCCCTGAGCTCACAGGTAGTATCTTTGAAAGATGTTGTGTCTTTAGTTTCTTAAAATATGTTGAACAATCGTTTTCAACCCTCACAGAAGTGGAGCCCAAGGTAGAAAGTTCAGTGGTTTTAAATCTTGGCCACACAATAGTAGGAGTGACTTGAAAGAAGTCAGTCATTCTTCCTGTGATGTTGTCATTCATCAATCCCAGCTTTACTCTTTCTTCCACCTCTCCTTTCATCTTTTTCATACCTTTCATTTCCGCCCCTTTTGCCACTGACATGCTTTTTGCCTCCTGCCCTGCTTGCACACTGAGCTGCTTGACCTGTGCTCTTCTCTGAAAAACAAACAGAAAAAAAAAGAAGAGAATAAAAGAAAAAAACGCAATCCCTATTTCCTTGGCTGACTTTCAGTTGTCTAGAACAATAAACTGGAAGCAGATACAAGACTTGAGGAAGCTCCTGCTTGAGCACAGCTTATGAGAGGTGATGTTAACAGACACAGCTCTCAGGTAGTTGTGGCTACCTATTCACCTATAAACATCCTAGCAAACAATGACCACATATGGGAGGGGCAATGATACTTGTTTCTATTAGTAAATGTCTGACAAGGTATTAATCGTGCAGTTAATACTGACAGTTGCTTCAGGACTCAGTTAAACATTGAGAGTTTTGCTCAGAAGGTACAAAATAAATCATAGAATCATAGAGCCATTCAGGTTGGAAGAGACCCTTGGGATCATCCAGTCCAACCATTAGCCCCACTCTACAAGTTCTCCCCTACACCAGATCCTTCAACACCACATCTAATCTACTCTTAAACACAGTCAGGGATGGGGACTCCACCCCCTCCCTGGGCAGCCCAGTCCAGGCTCTGACCACTCTTGCTGGGAAGAATTCTTTCCTCATGGCCAGCCTAACCCTACCCTGCTGCAGCTTGCAGCCATTCCCTCTTGTTCTGTCGCTCATTGCCCGTGAGAAGAGACCAGCACCAACCTCTCTACAATGCCCTTTCAAGCAGTTGTAGAGAGGGATGAGGTCTCCCCTCAGCCTTCTCTTCCTCACACTCAACAGTCCCAGCTCCCTCAATGGTTCCTCACAAGATTGATTCTCCAGGCCCTTCCCCAGCTCCGTGTCCCTCCTCTGTACTCGCTCCAGCCCCTCCAGATCTCTCTTCTGTTGAGGTGCCCAGAACTGGACACAACACTCAACGTGTGGCCTCACCAGTGCTGAGCACAGGGGGACAATCACCTCCCTGCTTCTGCTGGTCACACTAGCTCTTACAGAAGCCAGGATGCCCTTGGCTTTCTTGGCCACCTGGGCACACTGCTGGCTCATGTTCAGCCGCCCGTCGACCAGCCCCCCCAGGTCCTTTTCTGCCAGGCAGCTCCAGTCACACTGCCCCTAGTCATATTTCCCTACAGTGAAAAGCACAGGATCCAGGAAACAGGTCTCCCAGAGCAACAGATCGAATTGCTCAAACTGGTCTGAGTTAGGGAATTTCAGGTAATTTTAAATTAAGGACAACCATAGGAGAGACAACAGGAAACCAAGCAAATCAACAAACAAGCCCTTTTCTACATCAAAATTAACAAGAAAGAAAGACAGTACTTGAAAATAATTTTGTTTATTGCTGAGAAAAAGTCTGTCTACTGGAAGACATTCAGAATTGCTCTGAACTGAATTCACCAAATCTGAATTGAATGAAATTCGGCATTTCCCATACAGGAAATGCACGGCACAAGAAGCAGCAGTAACTTATGTGATTACTAGTGAACATCCCAGCATCACACAGTTCTATCCACAGTACCTTATATTTTTAAAGACACGGTAGTAAAATTCAGATTTCTAAACAAATGAAATTTTTCTTCCTGTTTAAGTGCTCCAGTGTAATAGCTGCCACGTTACCCGCCGCTTGTCCAGTGCTTGTGCTTTGATGTCCTACTCTATTGACTCTGTTCAGAGCCCACACAGGTAAGCATGTACGTTTAATGTAGCTTACCTCCAGTGTGACAGAGCCCATCATCCCCAACACATGAGGTTCTACTTGTACTGAGATTTAAAAGTCCTCCCTCAGGCAGTCACTAAAAGACAGATCAATCACAGAACTTCTGCGGATGAATACAGTTCTGTGTCCATCTTCACGTCTGACAGATTTCTGTCAGTGAGCATCTGATATCATTAAAATACTGTAATTTCTACCACAGTAGTCTTCTACTGCTCTGCAGCATTTGGTGTGAGTAACATGGCCTTGGTTGTATCAGCATGGCTTCCAAGAACCACAGTAGTGCGATATCAACAATTCCATGCATAAAAGTCAAAAATCTCATTGATTTCTCTTCTATTATACAGACAGAGGTGAGAAGAGGCGCGGTTTGTACGGGAAGCTCCGCTCTGCCTAGCTTGTTAGATCCACTGTGGTGAAGCCACCTACTGGCGTGCAGAGTAGCTAACCTTGCTCTTGGCAGAAGCATTTCCTGTGCTCTGTGCCCACCTGAAAAAGTCTTCTCTTTTCGGAGTGACAGTAATGGCATGGCAGAAGCTCTCTTCAGGCTGGTGGGTTTACAAAAACCACAGCTGTTCAAGTGAAGGGAGGGGACCCCTTTTATTTAAATTCCTTCATTAAACCTGTTTTACTGGCCCACTGCAAGGAAGAGGCATCCATGCCAGCACACAGGCACAAACCGCCGCACTCATGCAGTGGTGCAAGCCAGACTTACCCCGCAGCGCCCCGCACTCCTGCCTGTGCCGCTCCCGCCAGCATCTCCTTCTGCAAGTTGCGCTGCAAGTGAAGACCTGACAGCAACGCGTGCAGGGGGACAGCTGAACACCCACCGACCGTCCACACTGGTAGCAGTATTTAAAGAATGGTACTCTAGAACAGAGGTAGTTGTAAAAGGAAAGCAGGTTATTGTTTTTTGGGGGTTTTCCTTAAGCTGACAACATGTTTGCCAACCACAGGAAAACCAAATCAAATTGGCTGCAATACAGAACTATCTTCACCAAGAAAGGAACAGGTGACACCATGGGTCATCACGGCAGTCTGTGGGGAACAGGCTGCATGCTGGCTGCATGACAGCCCCAGAAACAGCCCTCAGAGAAGACAAGTGTCCTGGTGAGAAATGCCCGAGTCTTTGCCAAAGCCCCGCCTGCATCCTGCCGCACGCTGTGTGCTTCGCTGTTCTCCCCACACTGGGTCTGGAGATGTCCTTTGTCAAACTGGTGAGCAGATCAGACTATGTATGGGCAGAGGTAACAAAGCCAAGCTGGCAAACTTTAAAAGAGCCTCACAGAACCCACTGGAATACTGCAGAGACAGAGGGACACTCCCAGGCCACGCAGCACAACAGGTATTCCAAAGCTGGAATGTAAAATAGAGAGTGCTTGGGCCAAGGCTTTCAGTGGAACTGGGGAGCAGAACGTCAGGTCTAACAGCAAGCTGGGCTGTATTTACACCCTTTTTAAAGTATTTAAAAATTCTCTCCTAATAGCTAGCAAGTTTCCCTGAGGCTTCATCTGTCTCTGCAAGTCATCGCTTAGATCTATGTGTAAAATCTTTGTGTGCTACTTTAACCTTCTGGATTTTATTTAGTCCACTTTACATTCTTCTGGTTATTTCTGTATTTTATGCTATTATTGATCCACTTTGGTTCAACAAAAATGCTACCTCAAAATTTCTATCTTCAAAAGCACCCCAGTTCCCGACACCTTTGTTACTTTCTCTTGATTCAAACACCGAGAAAGAGTTCGCAGGCTGTGAATTCCCCGCCGTACAAGAAGCCGGTGATGGAATTCAGTATCCTTGAGGCAAGTATTTCCATTGTTATCCAAACTTTTGCTAATAGTTCCAAGACTATCATTCAAATTGGACAAGTTGTTCCAGCAGTTTCTCGAGAAATCTAAACTACAAAATTTGTATGGGCCTATTTCTTAGCATTTGCGTGCTACCCGACGGTGTTGATGGCATTTGTTTAAAACGCAGGGACACACTGCTCCCCACAAGAAAACTCAATCTTACACAGATGCTTGTGGCAAAGTCTGAAGCTGAAAAGGAGTGATGTGATCAGAGCAGAGAAAGCAGCTAACTACAGCTGGTAATTCTGGATAGAGTAGAGAGGAAAAGTAGAAAGGAGAAAACTGGCAGAGTGATAATAGTTTTGGTGACAAAAAAAAACCAGGGCACAGTATTTTTCACAGAAACAGTCGATACTTGAGTGTGGTATCTCTGCCCTACCTCACTTCTTCCACATGATGGATCCCTCCTCTGATGTTTGAAACGCGTGTATGAAGAGCTGAATTGACTATACAAACAAAAGGGGTCATGGGGGAAAACAAAAATCAGTATTCTGACGTGAGAATTAGAATACCAGCCACAAAATCCACCTTTCATTAAAAGTTTGCTTGTCTCTGTCTACATAAAATTTTAAGATACATAATAAAATGCATCTTCCATCAACAAGCTTCAGAAGCAAATTAAAAAGGAGCCAAATTGCTCTGTCACAGCCAAGAAGAAAGAAACCACACCAATATTTTACTCTTAGTTCCTGCTTGCAGCAAGGACTATGGCACAACAGAGGTGATGCTGAACTGCACAGGTAACACTCTTACATTCAGCACTCACTTCCCAAGCACGACGCATCTTCTGCCCCAAAAACCAGTAGCTGGAGAGCTACACCCTAAACGTGACTTCACCACACATTTGAACACTACTGAGGATACAACTCAAATCATCTGCATTTGTTCACTGTTGACGCTCTAATAGCGGAAGAGCATTGATACGACGGGAGTCTTAGGAAAAGATCTGAGAATAAGTTGCAATCAGCAATGAAAATAGGCTTGATGTCCATAGTCCACCATTGCTTGCATCCTGTTCCCTGCACTAAATTCAAAGCAATTCCAAGGCTCTCCCATGAAAGAGAAGAAAGCTCCCTCAATCCCTCCTTAACACATGGTAACAGATCTTGTACAAGCATCTACCAGGAAGCAGCTGACAGGCAGTAAACTCATATCCAGATTTTCTTCACATTCTCTTTAGTGTCCATTCTCTTTAGTGTCTGTAGATCCTCTACATGTCCTTACTGAATATACCAAAGGAGCAGCTTTTATTAGGAGTTACGCTTCAGAACCTAACACTGGAATTATAGCAAGAAATTCCCTTGTGTTACCCTTAATCTCGAACTACTACTACTACTCCTCTTAGGCTTGAACTAACATTTCTTGGATCTTCTCAGCTCTTCTTGATTCCACTCTTTCTCTTTCAGGATGACACGTTCACGGAGTTTTGCTGTAATGTGTTCCAACAGGCACTGGCGTGTTTGAAAAAGCTCCTGTTCCGATGCTGACAGTAGGTGGTACGGTGTGTGAGCAATTCTCACATCCTGCAACATACCATGAGTTAATTCACTAATGTATGCAAACACTAACACACAAGTGTTTCAGAGTTAAAACCATCCCATTCCAAAAGCACAACATTGTCCCTGCTGGATCTTGGGTTGGAGCTCAGTCTGTGATATGAGACACAGGACATCTCCAGGTTAGACATTCTAGTTGTTCCAATGATCAGTTTGGTGCGTGCTCAACGATTTAGCTAAAACAATTCTCAACTGTCTGTTCAAGGGGGAATCATAGAACGACAGAATAGTTTGGGCTGGAAGGGACCTTTAAAGACCATCTAGTCCAGCCTCCTGCCGCGGCAGGGACATCTCCAACTAGACCAGGTTGTGCAGAGCCCCGTCTAACCTGATGGTGAATGTTTCCAGGGATGGGGCATGTGCCATCTCTCTGGGCAACCTGGGCCAGTGTCTCACCACCCTCAGCATAAAACATTTCTTCCTCATGCCTAGTCTAAATCATCCCTCTTTTAGTTTAAAACACTGGTCCTTGTCCTACTGCAACAGACGCTGCTAAAAAGTCCCTCCCCCACCTTTCCTTTAATTAGCCCCCTTTAAGTACTGAAAGGCTGCAGTCAGATCTCCCCGGAGCCTTCTCTTCTCCAGGCTGAACGCCCCCAACTCTCCCAGCCTGTCCTCACAGCAGAGAGGCTCTAGCCCACCCAGCATCTCTTTGGCCTCCTCTGGTCCCGCTCCAACAGGCCTATGTCCTGCTGATGTTGGTGGTCCCACAGCTGGAGGCAGCAGTTGGGGGGGCGGTTCTCCCCAGAGGGGCAGAACCTCCCCCTCACCCTGCTGGTCACACTGCTGGGGATGCAGCCCAGAATGTGGGGGGGGGGGTTCTGGGCTGCCAGTGCACAATTCTGGGGAGTGTTGAGCTTCTCATCCACCAACACCCCCAAGCACTTCTTGGCAGGGCTGCTCTCCGTCCCTTTATCCCTACCCTGTGCTGATACTGGAGGCTGCCCCCCATGCAGAAGCCTGCACTTGGAAGCTGCCCTCATCTTGCAAAGCTCCTCTCCCAGCACTTCTGGAAGCATCAACAAGTTTCTCAGAAATGAAAAGAAAGCTAGAGGACAGCTAGAGGGCACTAGTATGTTCCTCATTTCCCCATACTGCTTCCCTGTAGCGAGTGCCAGCAAGGAAAGTATAGACCAAAGTCCAAAGCAAGGCAGGAAACTAAGGTACCTGGAGCATGGTAATCAAATCAGACCTGTCATTACAGCTATAAATTGCTTAATTTATCTTCCTGTTTAAGGACTAGCTGCGATTGCAAGCAAAAACTTTACAATTTAATGTCTACACAGAACATTGGGTTTGGATGCAAACCCCTTGTTAGCTCTAATCAGGCTGCTCCGCAAACATTTGTGCTTTTCACAACAACTACTCTTTATGTTCCAGAGGCAAGCAATCTACTTATCACTTCAGCTTTCTTGTTAATAAAAAAGCTATGAAAAATAAATCTTACACTAGCTCTTATATTAAATCTTATATCAGTTCTAATAGAGACTGTCACAGAACTTTTAAAAGCTTTTTTAAACAAATATTTCCACAAAAAAAGTGTCTGGTAGAAATTTATTAGTTATACCTCAGAGTAAGATTCTTCTTATAAGGGATTAATACATGATTAGGGATGACTCCAGTGAATCCATTTATATTTAATAAATATATTTTTTAGTTATTTAAATATAACATAGAATACATTAATTTATTTCATTTTTTCATGTTATTTAAGTTTTCTTTAGGAAATTCATTATTTTAAAGTTTGATCAATAATGTCCTATCTTAGCTTACACCACAGCCAAAATTACCTTCATACATAACCCACAATAACTTCTCCTCATTTGACTGTAGCCTCATGGGGATGCATATTAGTTTTTGGGTTAATTCCTGGGTTTAAGATTATGATTAACTCTTTCCAATCTGGTTATGAATGGAATCTTACTCTAATATGTGACAGCAAGATTTACCTCTACAGGCTAAACTGTTAGAAGCATTCAGATTTTAAGTGATTTATGTTTCATTTGGTGCTGAACTGAGTCTCACAACAAATGAAAGGAAAAAGCAATTTTCCATTAAAGTTTTTGAAGAAGGCTCTAGACACTTCATAAGGACACACCAGGCTGTGCATTGAATGGATGGAAACACAGATCATGTTCAGATACGGGAAATGAAGTCATACCTGATAATATTTATAATAGGCATAGTCAACAGCTGTTCCCACTGCTTTTCTTTGTCCTTCTCTAAGAGTAACTGGTGCAAGAATATCTGCACCAGCTTCAAGCAGCTTATCAACCTGAAGAAAGCAAATCATTATACATCCAAGCAAAAAGAAAACCTTCCCAAAAGATTGCATTCCCTGCACAGCTAAAGAGACGGGACTGAGCATCAGAGCTTACTCTCTATTTCTGAGGCCAGTTTGTGCCCCGAATCACGCATTTCTTCTGCCCCTCGTGAGTTTTTGAATTGTCAAATCTAAATGTGTTTTCTAAGTAAAACCTTCTTGCAGGCAGTTGCTATTTGTTTCTGAATATCTCACAATCCTGCAGCAACCAATGAAGCAGGAACAACTAGTGAGGGAGGGGGCAGAACTGGACCCAGGTGGGGAAATCGCCTCTGATCCCAGCCCCTCAGCTGCAGTCTTCCTCACCCCTGCTCTGAATGAGATCAGCCCTGGGCTCCCCGGATGAGGAGAAAAACTCCGTTTTCACAAGGCCAAACACTGCCATTGACCTCATCACAGATGAGGAAGCGTGCTCAGGTCAATACAGGTGGTATTGACCATTTTACAACAGCAACTGAACACAAGGCATCTCTCCTCAGGTAGATGCTGGTTGTTTTACAAACAAGTTAGCAGTCAGAGGTGACGGGGCTGTAGGCACTACAATCAATTTCCAAGCAAAACTCATGTTCCTCAGGACAAAACCAAACTGTATTAGGAATAGAAGCAAATTAATTGTTCTGGAAAAGAAAAAGATACCAGCTTTTAAAGAAAAAAATCCCCTCTTAAAGAAAGGGGACTCAATGTACCTGACAAATCAGCTCTTCTGAAGTTTAACAAAAGCAGTAACCACACCAACGTTATCCTACCAAAGCAATCCTCTGTGCTCTTGTTCTGTGCTGTTCATAGGCCGTACTGAGGGCTGCACAGAGGGCACTTCTTACTGCTCCACCTAAGGGCACGTTCGGGTCAGCCCCCTCTTTGAGAAGTTCAACCACCGCCTGCAAAGGTGCACATGCAAATGTGACAGATTAGTGACTGGCGGAGCCACTGCTGGCAGTTCTGCAGGAGGAAAGGCAGACCCTGGCAGAGCAGTCAAGACCCTCAAGCTGTCCCGTGTTTACCACCGCACACTCGCAGTATCCGCTGGTTTTGCTCAGTTTCCCTAGTGCACAAAAACTTAGTGTAGTTTTCACTTCTTTTAGCCCGAATCGTAATGTCACCATGGAATGCTTTACCAAACAACAGTATCAAAGACATGACAAGTTAGCTTTAAAAATCACCTGGCCTGATTCATAATGTGCATTTAAAAAAAAAACAAAAAATGCTTTATCACAAAAATAAGGATTAGATAGATCAATCACTTACAGCCTGTTAGATCATTACGTCATCAGCCGTTAGCCTTGAGAAGGTGGGAGAAGCAGTAGTTGTTGGATATGGGACTGCTTCATTCAAAATCATGACGTTTATATTTTTGTGTTGTAAGAAAACATTTTGCCCATAAAAATACCAAAAATGTCTTAAAAATTATAAAGACCAGAAAAAAAAAAAAGGTTCAGGTTCAAACACTTCATAGAAAATCTATTTTATGCTGATTTTATGCTGTGAGCAGTTGTAGCCACTTCTGTTACAACCTCTTCCACAGCCCACATTCCAGCTCCATGTTATATTGCATTCCATTTTATTTTCATAGGTATTCGATACCCTTCCAGTAAAAGGAACATAGTAAAGAGTAACAACATACAACAGGTATTTTCTATTACACTCTACCATTTATCCTATGTAGAATACACATTTCGTAGTGACAGAACAAAAGGTAGAACGATGATTTCATCAAAAATGCTGGAAAGGGTTTCCCCTAGCTTTGCTCATGGCCGTGTTTCCAAGAGAATGCTCCTCTGGATTGTGTGCCTTCATATTGGAGAAAAGTAAATGGGGGAGCAGAAGTCCTGCTCCAACCCTGCCTCTTTCAACTTACCTGAACCACTAGGCTACCATCGGTCACACTTGCGCCCCTACAAGTGTTCTCGCCACAGCCTTGTGCACTGGCTGCACAAGAGCTGAGCACCACGGGGAGCCAGGGTGCTCACCCCATCATTCTCCTGCCTTGCTTTCCACAGAGATGAGCCAGGAGCCTGGACACAGCAAGCTCTATTCCAAGAGCGGAAGAGCACTGCACACATCCGCTTCGTCCCCTGCTTTGGCCGCATATCTTCTTTTGCACTGTGCCAGCTGCTGTGGACCTGCTTTTATGGGCCCAGTGTGGGCAGAAGGGACTCCATTCCCTGCTTGGGAAGACTGCTGACTTCACACACTGAATTCTACAGCGTGAACTGTAAGCCTCAGCTGTGGAGTGCTAAGCCTCAGCACAACCAAATCCTTTCTACGGCTGATCATTAATCTTTTCACAGAGCAGCACACTTCTCACCGCTTTTGCCTTATACACAGAGCAAGTGTTTCAGTGTTTGGGTTGCTCTGGGCAGGCAGGCAGCCTTTAAGAGAACTGAATGTTCTTGTGATTCGTAAAATGAACGCAGTTCTCCAAATGCTAGTACCTTCTGAGACCTACCCATATAATTCTGGCTACCTCATGATACGGTCCCTTAGGACTCCTCCAGTTTGGCTCATGAAACATCCGTAGGTTAGAAAGGAAAAAAACCCATCTCTACCATTCAAGCACTACTCATTATGTAGTTTAGTTGTCATCAAAGAAGGCAGACATGAGTGGAGAAGTACACCCCAAAAAATGACAGAATTGAAAGATGCTCACCAAGTCATTCCCACTGGCAATGGCTAAGGAAAGCGGTGAATGGCCGCTCCACAACGTGTTCGGATTTGCCTGATGTGTTAAAAGGAGGCGGATAACATCTCTGGCGTGCTTTGGACACATGCAGGGGAAAAAGGTAGAATTAGATCATAATAAATTTAACTTCTAGTATTAAATAGTAATAGTATAATCATTAAATGAGCATCATAAAACACATTCAAACCTTTCACCTAAACTATGACATTTCAGGCAAATACACATCCACTTTCTTATGACTGAGAACCCCAAGCACAGTGGTGTTACACATGAAATCTCTTCACAACCAGATTATTCTCTTTAATGCTGCCACCAGAAGGAACATGTATGTTTCCTTCTGAAGAAGTAGGTCTCCTCTCTCAAATATCTTTCTCCAAATGCACAGATTCCAAATCCACTAGAAGAATGTAAAAATAGTAGAAAATCAAATCCGCAGAAGTTAGTGCATGCCAAAACTAAGACTCCAATTTCAACTTGCCCTTGTGAATGATGAAGTTAATGGCCAACTAACCAATGGAAACTCAACTAACGGAGTTTCTCTTGTCAAACAGAACTCCAAAGATTTTAGTGGTTTTTTTTCCTCAAGTACTAATAGATTATTAATCAGTACAACACTGGTAACTCAGTAGAAAAGTAGCTTATTCCTAGTATTCAATCAGCTTCTTACAGAGGGAGGAAATGTCTTCACTGCTAAATTATCATTAGAGACTAGCTCAGAATAATTAGAGATTAGCTCAGAACTGCTTCCCCATGAGCAGAGCCTCAGATACCATGACCTTACCTCTCTGTTATCCTCTCTTTCACATGCGATGTGCAATGCACTCCTTCCGCCTTCTTCAGGGACAGGACCACTATAGGAGGAAAAATACTCTTGTGGTGGTCCTGCTTCATTTCTCAGTTGCAAAGTAACAGCACCTGTCAAATTGACTTCTCTGGACTGACTCTGAGGAAGTGAAAGGACGTGCACGTTTACAACATAGCTTAAATACAAGTTAACAACAAACAGACCTGCCCAGTCACCCATTGGTCTGGGTCTCAATCATGGACAAGACTTGTTCAGTCCCACAAAAACAACAGCCACTCTTCTTCTATTTCTCTTACATTCGGGTCCCATCTGCTAGATTGCTTTTACACTGCATGCAAAGAAGTTTAACAGAACCACTGGAGAAGCCCAGGGAAGGTAAATTTGATCAGTATATGTTAATAACTTTTACTGGGGCAAACAACACAGTATAGGGAGTGGGAGGAAAGGGGCAAGCTTTCAGGCACAAAGGGCCTCCCTTGTGCCAACCTCATTCATGTGTCACTCATTTAAGGTCACCAGATCAATATGAAAAACAAAAGTGATATTTGAGAAAGTATATCTTGCCTACACTATGTCTGGGCATTCTCCAACTAAGCATTGTTGGTAAATAAGAATTATGTTCTTCTGTTTACTACTAGGGACAAAGTACTAAAACACAAACTGACAAAGCTATCCAAATCTCCCTGCAGACATTCCCCTCAGTCCTTGTCATGACAACATCAAATTTATCCGCCTATTTACATAAGCCATCTCCTTTTATAAGTGATTGGGACCTGAAGGCATGCCAGGGAGCTGGGCAGTGGCATTACAAGGTCACTTTGGTTACCTCTGAATGGTCAGGGTGAGCGGAGGAAGTTTCTAAGGAATTTCTTTACATTTCTGGCAAAACGGAAGGAGGAATGAGGGAACTACAAGCTGGTCAGCCTATGATGGAAAAATCTTCTGAGAAGGCATCTCCAGACACACTACAGATAAGCAGGTGACTGGAAGCTGTCAGCACGCACTTGCAAAGGAGAAAGCATGCCTGGCAAGCATAATGGCCTTCCACAATGAGATGACCAGCTTGGTGAAAGAAGGGGAAAGCAGTGAATTTGTTTACCTTCACTTTAGAAAGGCTTTCAGCACTGTCTCCCATAACATCCTCATAGAATGAAGACATATGGACTAGACAACTGGACAGTGAGGTGGATCCTGGGTTGCAATCAGCAGCTCAGCAGCACTCAGTCCAGCTGTGCTATAGCCCAGGGGCAGATACTAAGGCCAGTTCTATTTATCATCATTAAATGACCTCAGTGCTGGGACAGAATGCACCATCAGCAAGTACACCGATGATACAAAACTGAGAAGAGCAGTTTAATGCACCATACAGTTGTGTGTTTTGGAGGGCCCTGGACAAGCTGGAGAACTGGCAGAGAGGAATCTTATTAAATTCAATAGAAGAAAATTGATGTATTCCTCCCCTGCACCTGTGGAGGAATAACTTCAGGCTCCAGTACATACTGGGGGCTGACCAGGTAGCAAAAAAACTTTTAGAATAGAACCTGGAAGTCTTGGTAGACATGTTGAACATAAGCCTGCAGTGCACACCTGCAGTAAACAAGGTCAACAGCAACCTGGGCTGCATTAGGAGTTACCACTGGAACAGGTTATCCGGAGAAGTTGCAGAGTCTACATCCTTTGAGATACTCACAAACCAATTGGACTAGATCCTGAGCAACCAGCTATAACTGATCCTGCTTTGAGCAGGGGTATTGCTCTACACCATCTTCAGAGGTCACTTCAAATCTTTCAGCTGTTCTGTGACTATGTGATTTTGGTTTTACAACTTAGAGTAAATGCTCGGGTAACAAATGCCAGAAAAAGCACATATTGCTGGTATAACTCCATCAGCAGTAGAGAGTTATCATCAAAAATGGCAATTCTAACTAAAAATTGCTATCCTACCACAAAAGTCTACTGCTAAGCTGGCCTTCTGCAACAGGGGGGCACAGGGAATGCAACAGGAATGTAGCAGAGACAGACTGATCAAGATCAAGGAAAAGAGAAATAAGGAAAGAAAAGGAATATTAGGCCAGTTCCATGGAGACGAAACAAGCAAGCTCCATCGCAGACATACCTGTTTCTATAGTCCTACCTTCAGTCATTTGTATTGGACTACATAACAGAGACTTCTAAACTCTGCCTTATATAAGGTGTGATAGCGAAATTTTCTGGGGCACCAAAACCAGAAGGAAATGTTTATCACAGCCCAATACTATAGACCTCAAGTGGCCTTTTTTTTCTTTTCTTTTTTTTTTTTTTTTTTTTCCTTAAGGTTCATTTCGGGAAATGCAAAGAAATCAAGCAGGCAGGACTCAAGTCCCTGCTTAGGTGTTGTGCAGTCTGAATTTCAACAGGTGAAAGACGATGAGTTCAAAAATCAACATACCTTGTCTGGACTGTATATCTCATTTCCATCTTCTGCCCTCGCATTAAGATCTGGGGCAGAATGCAGGAGGTATTGTGTTATCTGTACCCCTTCCTCTCCAGGAATTGAGGCTGCTATGTGGAGAGGAGTTAACCCCCCTAGCTGAAAAAACAAACATGGCATTAAGACATCATTATTATTATTATTGTTGTTGTTGTTGTTGTTAAGGCATTATTTATCACAATCAGCATTTCAGCAGCCTTTGATATTTTTTCAAAGAATAAGCCAAGCTCACTCTTCCCACATGCTGGCTCACAAACAGCCAGATAACCTAGAGCCTAGAGTTACAGGACTGCAGAACACCGAAGTTCACAGACATTAAACCTACTAAATATCACAACAGTCATTCCCCACTTGAGGAGCAGCTTCACAAGTATTCCCCAGCCACTCACAAACTTGGCAACCAGAAAATACAATGAGGAAAAAAAATACTTGGGGGGTAAGAAGTTTTCAGTTCTTTTCATTATAAAAAGATAATCTTTGAATGGGATAATCACTTCTAATAGCTTTCTGGCCATTCTAAAGGTGATTCTGACATAGGATATTTTACAGCAGGGCACTGTAGCTTCAGTACATATCTACAATCTCACATTATGTATTATAAAACAGTAATTATAAAACCTTGGACGGAAGCCGCACATCAGTCCTGGCTCCTCTTTCTAAAAGGAGTTTCACTGCTTTGGCATCTGCAGCTTTAACAGCAAAAAACAAAAGGTGTGGTGGGACCCAGGATGCATTGGGATCTGCACCTCGATGAAGCAGCAGTTGGATTGTTTCCCATCTCTTCTGTCGTCTAGAATTAACATGGAAAATACCACAATAACATATTAGCACCTTCCAAAAAACAACTAAGAGGTAAAAAGACTCTCAGGTAACAGATGAAAATTGTCTCTTAGCAGAGGGAAGATCCCATCCAGGCATCAACAGTATGACCCGAAGAGGGGCCAGGGCTGCCACTGCCCTCTAAAAGAGTAGCATGCAGAAGTAGTCCCTGTGGTCACGGAAAAGCCCTTGTGTGGGAACAGACAGACAAAGCTAGGCAAGGTTCTCTGCATCTCCATCAGTTACTCCTGTGTGACTTGTAAACACCTGGCCTTAGACTTGTTTAATGAACGAAACAGACTCCTCCTTCCTGCCATCAAAGACTCCCTGGCAGGTTCCTTCCTCAATCATAACTCATTCATCCATGAAAACAAAGGTTATCCCTTAAACAAAAGCTGGAACAGGAGCTATGCTTGGCTAAGACAGTATATTTCAGGTATTTCCATGGAGCCAAACTATCCATGTGCACACAGCCCAAAAAAAAGTTACACTACCAAAGGAAAAAAAGCAGCAAGCAGCACTTGGCAATCACCCACAAACTCCATCACAAAGAGTTCTCAGGAAAGACTCATCTTTTCAGGAATGGTATTATCTCAACTTTACCCACAAGCCCCACATACAATGGATCTTGATATTCCAATGAACAACATGCAATATGCACAAGAATCATGGGCAGTGGGAGGATGTGCCACAAAAGTAAAACGTAAGGGGGCAAAGACCAGAAGACCAACCAGGAATTTTCTGTTTGCAGGCTTTAAGATATCAAAATTACCTATGCTGCCATAAAACCCAACAAAAAATGCCATCATCTTTGGTGACTGCAAAGCAAAAAGCAAAACGTGGTCCTTTGAAAGACCCACAAAGGGCTGACGCTGCTGAACAGACACTTGCAGAAAACAACTAGCAAGTTCATATGTAGTCAAGACCTCAAGAAATGAAATATATTCTCCTTCCTTGCGTCCACGCTACACTCCGAGTGTGCATGGCATATTTAGCAGCTTTTTACACTCCACTAACACAAAATCTTATCTTGTTCAAACATCGCCCAGTCCTTTGCTGGAACTACACTTTTCAACAGCAATCTTTGCCCACTGCTGGCATGAGCTACATTAGGGTGTAAATAAACAATGAGTGGCTTCTATTGGCAAACAAACTTTACCCAGTCAAAAAACCAAAAAATATCTTTCCCCGCAACAGATGCATACTTCTGTGAAATATGTGAAATACAGTTACCTTCTTTATACAAAAGGGTTTATGGGAGTTGGTCTCCCCTTTACAGTGCATGAGACTTACTGTGAGATAACGTCTTCAGCCACAGTGACTGTTTCTGAGGATTCTGGTTGTTCATTCCACTTAAAGATTTAAAGAAAATAAAGAGGTTACAAAAATAAAAACAAAATATTCTTCCAGTACATGATTCAGAGTATTAACAGAATAGAACTGGGACACTGTACAGCATCTAATAACAGAATTTTGTTAACTGCTACAGGGAAATAATTTAGAAGTAATGTGTAACTAACTTGTTTTTTTTTTTTAAAAAGTATTGAAATAATAGCATGTATTTTTTGTTCAATTTCCATAATGTCTAAGACCTATTTAGAAGGGTTATTTTTTTTTTCCTGTATACGTCACCTAGCTTAAAAGAAAAGAAATGCTGAAATAAAACAAGACACTTACAGATTTTTCAACCCGCCCACTTCATTTCCAACAAGTTTCCTCAAGGTCACTACATGTCTAGCCTCATGTGAAAGTCTCAGCAGCACCCTTCCATTTCTGAACCCCACGGAAACATTTCAAAGACCACACAGTTCCTGCCCCAGACCCCTTTTTTATCTGTTTTCTCATCCTGGCTGGTGATTCCTGACACCTTGCTTTCATTTTCTTTCCCATTCCCGGGTCAGCACTCTTACAAAACGTGTAGCAGACATCAGAAGCCCAGAACAGGTGCTCCTCTTCCAGGGATAGGACTCTTCCTTTATGAGCACTCCCTAAAGATCACTACCTTCTGACTCTACAATTGCTTTTCTCTAGCCATTTCCATGACGCCAGCAGGATTAACACAGTACCAGGAGAATCACCTACATTCTAATGTTCTACTTACACTCGTGTAATTCCCATCAACAGCCCTATAGCATCTTCACTGTTAAACACCCAGAAGGGCTTTGCATCTGCTATTGATACACCACCTCATTTCAATTGCAGAGTTAGCCTGTAGCTCCACTGGAATTGAGTCCTTCCAGACAGGAGTTAGCAGTGCGTGTAGAGATTATTCTACATCCTCAGAGTGCAAAATGCATAAATGTTCTGACTTTTTCCTAGGAGTATACACTAAATTTAAAAAGCAAGCTTACAGTTTGAGGAAATAATACATTATGATTCTGCCATTTTATATTAGAAGCAAACAAACCTTGTAACTGTGCAAGCTCCTCTCAGCAATATTAGCCTTAAAAGATTCTTCTGGATAATAGAGAATAAAGCACATGGAGAGAGCAGACAATCCTTCATCACTACATTTATTCACATCAGCTCCACTATCAAGAAGCAGATTGACAACATCATTGTGGGAATGAACCTGTAGAAGGGAAACAACCATACGTGCACATATACGTACACACTTTCAGCTTTTGACATGGAAAGAAGTGACAATGCAGTTTTAAAGAAGCAACCCTTAACACAGTATAGCTAATTCAGATTTTTTTCCCCTCAAAATAGAAACACAATACTGAACCATGTCTTACGGGGTTCAGAACATGAACTCTTCAGCTAATTTTTAACTATGGGATTTCACAGGAATTCAGTGAGGATTCATACACAGAAAGAGACTAAAACTCACTGAGATGGCTACAGGAAAAATACAGTGCTCTAAATTATTATCTAGATATTGCTAGCCATTTATAATGAATGCCAACTATTGAGGTAGCTGAAAAGTGCATTAAGAAAAAGACAGGGGGGGACAGGATTTCACCCCTCTTCTATAGAAGCCGAAGTTGTGCATGCATGATTTCTAATCACCACCACTTTTCAGCCAAAAAAAAAGAACCAAATTATGTCTGAATCTGTTTTCAACTAGGGCAAAAAATAATAAGGGCAGAGTCACATCCAAGAACACAGATCTAGTATACCACATAATCATAACATGAAATCAAACCTGACATCTGCTCCGGCAGGGGGATTGGACTAGATGATCTTTCAAGGTCCCTTCCAATCCCTGAGATGCTGTAGTTCTCTGATTTGAAATAATCTCTAAGGGTTGAAGGGTTACTTTTAGTTTATTTATTTACTGTGGGGTTTCACAGAATCATAGAATTGTCTGGGTTGGAAGGGACCTTTAAGATCATCTAGTCCAACCATCAACCTAACCTTGATAAAAAAAGCCATCACTAAACCATGTCACTGAGCAGTGTGTCAACCCGTCTTTTAAATGCCTCCAGGGATGGTGCCTCAACCACTTCCCTGGGCAGCCTATTCCAAGGCTTAATAACCCTTTCAGTATAAAAATTGTTCCTAATAGCCATGAACCTCCCCTGGTGCAACTTGAGGCCATTTCCTCTTTTCCCATTGCCTGTGACTTGGGAGAAGAGACTGACCGCCAACTCTCTACAACCTCCATTCAGGGAGTTGTAGAGAGCAATAAAGTCTCCCAAGGGGTTTGGAATGATACCAGTCATTACAGACACTACTCATGCCACGCTGCTTTTCTGGTTTTCCTGTTTACTGAACACTCATGTCATTGTATGTAATGACACAGGAGAAAAGTTTGATCCAGCCCACTCTACCAGGAATTTTCTCATCATATGGTAGTTACGCTTAGAAGCTTACAGCAGCAGCAGCGAGTGCTGTGTATCCATGTTTGTCAGCTACGTCTGGATGAGCAAGCCCATTCCTCAGAATCACACAGACCCCATCGTAGTCTCCTCGTGCTGCCTTCTGGATTAGCTGCTCTGAGGCAAGTTCCCTGGGGCCCGGAGGCCCATAAGTACTGCGGGATCCACTGAGAATGAGGTTGACATCTGAAGTGAACTCCCCTTGGCAGCGCCTAGAAGAGAAGAAAAAAGTAGGGTACATTTAAACAGCTAGATACTCTCAGGCCACTGTGGCAACTAAAGAAAAAACACACCAAGAAGAAATCTTTCTGAGAACTATTTCAGATAGCGTAAAATTGCTTACATTAATGGCAGAAAGGCAAACCAGTGTATGGGTTGCTGGCAGAAGCATATAGATTTTCACTACAGAGGAGTTAAAAAAATATCCAGCCATGAAACATCTACTAAAAAAAAGAAAACAAAATCTAACTACCACGTTTTTCTATGAACCAATTAATTATGCATACTCATGACATCAGTTTAGGATTTAATTTCCATCATCTGCTTCAACTATGACTATAAAATACGTATCGGTAGCTTGTTTTCCTATCCAAAAAAAAAAAAAAAAAAAAAAAAAAAGAAAAAGAAACACTTTGGTGGCCCAAAAGAACATCTCCACGTAAAAGTACCAAGCTACGTACAGACAGACATGCAGTTGGCAGTTCCACCTGCTGTAGACTTGCTGCAGCATGTTTTGTATAGCCTTGAAGGAGAACAAGAGTCACAGCAACCACAAAATGGTATCATTGGCCAGAGATTCAGTCTGGCATTATGCTTCTCCCTATTTCTACCTCTACAAAAGACACTACACTCAGAACAGGGAAGATCAGAACGGGTCTCTAGAGCCCTTGCCTCCTTACTTTGTTACAATTTGGACTTCCAGAGACTCTGACATGCTAATGAGTAATGAGACTATTTGTATAGGTATGACCAGGATAAAACTGGTGTTTAACTAAAAGGAATAAAGTTTGTGAATTAAAAGACTAATATGATTTTTTTTCTTTTTCTGCCAACCCTCATTGGCAATGTGGAATCTCAAGGCCATAAAAACCAACCTGGAGCGCAGCCCTTATCTGGCAACATCACTTTGAAAATAATGAACACTCATGGATAATAATTTCCAAAACTCCGTACTTAATAAACAAATTCTCAGCAGTTACCTGTGCTTATAAACATGTGTCTGCATTCTAACAAGTAGAGGGGTTACATTTGCAATAGGCCAAGGGTCTTCCTCAGGCAGCTTTGGGGTGTTCTGGAAATACCAAGCATCACACTCTTCCAGGAAGGAGCGCGTCAGAGTAAGATGATCTGTGTTATGAGAATATACAAAGACTCCTTCAGGAAAAATATCCTTATCATCAAAAGGGAGATGTTTATAGCTACGGAGAAACGGGTCTTCTTCAACTGAAATATACTTCTTTTGAGAACTGTCACCAATGTATCTGTAGTGTGCCGGATAATCCAAGAGAGAGAAACAACTGGGTACTTCAGTACATAGCTTAATTAGATGATTCCTGAGCCACAAACCAACGTCCTGACAGCCATCTGGATAGCTCTCAATCCCTGGTCCAAACCGCTCATCAGATTTGTACAGCCCCTTGAGAAACAAGTAAACTCATTAGTATCAGTCAGAGACCAAACAAGCTGTACAATTACAGTCTGGTTTCTATTTAAACTGATCAGGCTGGTTCTGGCCATATCGGCCCACTTCTTGAGGACAGAGCAGTGACTGCTGAAGCCAATCTGAACAGCAAAGCCTTCACATTCGCTTTGGTCCATTTAATAGCAAACACCAGTCTTCCACCACAGGAAGAGCGGAAGGCCCTCGGTTTAACTACAGTGGGATGTAATGTCTGGGTGAAAATTCCTGATGGTTTTAGGGCGTAGGCAGGATTTTCTTTTTAATTTTATTCTGTGACCGATTTCAGATTTATTAGCCAGGCTGCTGCCTTTCAGGCCAGCACAGATTTTTGGTTAGCTCTGCCCATCTAATCAAAACAAACACATCTGGCACACATATGCAGAGACACAGAATCCAGAAATGACACTTATTTCCCTTCTTACAACGGCAACTAAATCTAGGATATCCACAGCCTTGCAAGCACCACAAGACAAGCCGAGAGATGAGTCTCAATAGCAAACAAAGCACTATAGGGCAGGAGCTACAGGAAGACATATAGTCTTCCTATAAGGGTAGGAAGCTTGGCCATGACACTGCAGAAGGTAAGGCATGAGCATTACCAAATTTACACAGACTCATGCATGTCTGGATCACCCATATGGTTCAAGAGAGGTTCACACTAAACTATCACAACCTCAAAACAGTTATTTGGAGCAAAAATTAGCAACTTTACATTGAGCTGTTTAGCTACAAAGATAAAGGAGCAGGAGGAAAGCGCTACCACTGGCAAGAATAAAACTCTGCATATGGTTGTGGTTTGAAGCTTCCCTATTTGCCCCTGAACTTTAGATTATACGTCTTATACTCAAAATTATTCTAAACCTGTAATTAGTGCCACACGATGCAGTAAGAATGTCATGTTCCTGTTGATCACCCCTCAATGCAAAGACTGCTGTGTTGTTTTAGGGTATTTGATGAACTGCAGAGCTGTCAAAGGATCAGAAGGAAAGGGTGGGCAGCGTTCACCTATGCTTGGGACCTTTCAGATACACCTTCTCAGAAAACAAAGCAGCTCTTAAAAAAACGCATTTCAGCTTCTACTATCAACATCAGGCCTGAAAATGAGGCAAAACAGACAACTAGCTACCTGGACACTTGAGATGGCTGTCTATCTTCACAGATTCTTAAAATGCAGTATTTTTCCAGTTTCGTATTGCTGGCATCCTAATATGCCTTTTGAGAGTACTAACAAGCTCTTCATCAGAAGGAGAATAAATACTGAAATCTTACATATTAGACAACAGGACATTTTTCCAGGTGTCAGTTTTCTAGTTCTGGACCAATGGTATTGCATCACAGGGCTGGAAGGAGGATCCAGGGAACTACAGGCCCATCAGTCTGACCTTGGTGCCAGGAAAGGTTACAGAGCAGATCGTCTTGTGTGCCATCACATGGCACATACAGGATAACCAGGTGATCAGGCCCCATCACCACAGGTTTATGAAAGGAAGGTCCTGCTTGACAAACCTGATCTCTTTCTATGACAAGGTGACCTGCATAGTGGATGAAGGAAAGGTTGTCTACCTCAACACCATTTCCCACAGCGTTCTCCTGGACAAATGGGCTTGTCATGGCTTGGATGGGCATATGCTTTACAGAGTGAAAAACTGGATGGAGGGCTGGGCCCAAAGAATGGTGGCAAATGGAGTTAAATCCAGTCACAAGTGGTGTCCTACAGAGCTTGGTACTGGGTTTTATTATCTTAATCTTTATCTTTATATCTTAGTCTTTATTATCTTAATCAATCACCACAAGGAGGGGATTGAGTACACACTCACCAAGTCTGTAGATGACACTAAGCTGGGCAGGAGCATCTACCTGTTTGAGGGCAGAAAGGCTCTACAGAGACTGGATCAATGCACTGAGGCCAGTGGAATGAGACCAAGTGCTGGGTCCTGCATTTGGGTCACAACAACCCCATTGATGCTACAGGCTTGGGGAAGAGTTGCTGGAGCTGCCTGGTGCAAAAGGACTGGCTGTTGGTCGACAGCCAGCTGAATATGAGCCAGAAGTGTGCCCAGGTGATACAATGGCCAACAGCATCCTGGCCTACACCAGGAATAGTGTGGGCAGCAGGAACAGGGATGTGACCATCCCCTGCTGGTGAGGACACACCTCAAATACTTTGTTCATTTTTGGGCCCCACACAAGAAAAACACTGAGGTGCTGAACCATGTCCAAAGATGAACAATGAAGCTAGTGAGGAGTCTGGAGCACTTCCTCATAAGACATGAGGAATGTCTGAAGATTGTTTAGTTTGGAGGAAGCTGATGGGAGGAGGCTTATCGCTTGCTTCACGACCCAAAAGTGTGGTGGGGGTCAGCCTCCTCTCTCAACTAACAAGCGACCGAATGAGAGGAAATGGCCTCAAGTTGCATGAGGGGAGGCTTAGACTGGATACTACGAAAAATTTCTTCACCAATAGGGTTGTCAAGTAGTGGAACAGACTGCCCATGGAAGTGGCTGAGTCATAATCCCTGGAGGCATCTAAAAGACATGTAGACATGGTACTGAGGGACACAGTTTGGTGGTGGATTTGGCAGTGTTACATTTAGAGTTGGGCACAGTGATCTTAAGGGTCTTTTCCAACCTAAATCACTCAATTGTAAGATCACCTCCTTTGATATTTCCCCATGCAAAAGTTGAGTACAGCAGAAGCTAAGCTGAAAAGTGTTGTGTTGTGCCCTAACTCACTGAGATCAAGAATGATGAATTTGCTCTGAAGAACCAGAATACTAAAGGAGCTCCTTGAAAAAAACCCCACACTCAAATTTTCATGTATTTATGATGACTTTGAAAGGCAAACAAATCACAGTACTAGAACAGCATTTTTCCAGTTACCTGAAATTTTCTCCCATCCTTCCATTCCAGGGTCCCATAACCTTCTACATGGCCAAGATAAAGAGCTCCTGTGAATTTGGAACCATCAGACCAGTAGCAAATCCCTTTCCCGTGGCGCTGGTCCATGTAGAACTCTCCAACATATTTCTGTAATCCACAAAAGAAGACAAAACAAGAATGATACAACTGACAGGACAGAAATAAGTGAAATTGCCTCCTTACTGCAAAACAGCAGGACTAACAAGGTGCACGAGATTGACCCATGAAGAGGGTGAATCTGCTACAGACCTAAAGACTGGGCACAGTCTCAATTTTATTTTAGTTACAGGCTTCAAAACCCAGACTGGATTTTACCAATTTTTCCAGCAGCTCTTCCACCATGTAGCAGTTCACACCGCTTCAGCAGATGTGTATCAGCACTCATATCCCTGGATCCATTCCCAAACGATGCAGCCTACACCAACTTCTCTTCCACCACATCACACTTTCAGAAAGACCCGTCCTCCAAACGACACTCGGCACGCTGCCTTCTGAACAGAAGGGCAGTCAGCAGAACCACCGGCTCCTCAATTGTCAGATGCGGGTGAAGAGGCTGGATTATTCCACTTGCTCAGAAGACACTTGCTTAGAAAGGACTGAGACTCTGAAACTGCCACCCTACCCTTCCGCCACAAGCACTGATGGAATTCTGCGCCGTAGGTAAACAGCATCAGACTGCAGGAAAGGGCAGATGCCAGGCCAAAAGGTTGTCCATAACCTCCTCTCACTTCAGTGAAGAAAACCTTATAAAATCAAATTTCAGTCAGGAACAGTCAAATAAGCAGGCTGAAATTTGGTTTCAGACACAAACACTTTAGGTGTTCGCTGTTTTGAAGCAAAACCAGGCATTTGCAAGGTATTTTATATGAATTAAGCATTTTTTTTAATTTCTGAAATAAAGGGCCTTGTGATTATTAGGGAATATTGCTGAAGCAGTTAATCTGTTTCTCTGTTGTAAGCTGCTGTGTGACTGCCCACACTCTAAGGTCACGAGTGACTCAATGACCCGTCTTGCTTACCAGGAGAACCAGAACACAAGATACAGGGGGCTCAGACAACACGACTGGAGAAAACGGGCTTGAAGCAAGGCTGGCTACCAAATCAGCAAGAAAAGGGAGCAAAACCACCCCAGCTCATCTAGAGGACAACTGATGAAGGCATGACCACCAGACGAAGCACCTGACCCACCAGAGTTACTACCCTTAACCCAAAAAAACAGAAAAACTCCAAAGCATTGCAGTGGTAAGAACAGCAGCACCCCCAGCAACCATTCACAGAGGACACACTCGAGTCATCCATGAGGGAGAGCAGCGATTCCACTTCGGTTTGCCTTGTAGCAACGGGTGCCCCCGGCCCGGGCTGGCAGCGGCAGAGACGCTGCAGGAGCCGCGGCCCCTCTCAGGCCTCATCCAGACTCGCCCGTCCCAGGAAGAGGCTGAGCCCCAGGGACGGGACTCAGAGCCGGGGAGGCAGCGGCAGGACCCCCCGGGTCAGCACCCCTCTCCGCACACGGAGGCCGTGCCGTCAGCGCGCTGCCCCCAGGCCAACCCCACCCTCCCCCGACGGGGCAGGCCTGCCCACG
>VZTM01008368.1:46215-91126 GCA_013400555.1 Jacana jacana
CGCATGGAGCCTCCGCCCTGCCCGTCCGCCCAGGCGCCAGCCCCTCGTCGGGCCCGGGCCTTCTCCGCGCCGCAACGCTCCGCTTCGCCCCGGCTGGCTTCTGTCAGGCCCACGGGATTTTTCGGATGGATTGATGAGTTCCGGGCCGGCTACAGCGGGACGGGTTGTTCTTGCAGCACAAAGGGCTGCCCCGGGCATAGGCGGGGCGGCTGTCAGCGCGGTCAGCCGGCGGCAGGGGCAGCAGCCTCCTGCCGGCTCAGCCCGGCCTCGGGGACTCGACCCTCGCCTGCTGTCCCGTTACCGTGGGTTGTCCGTGAAAAACACCAGTATTCAGCCAAAACCCTCCAGAGTGACAGGTTGTCCAACATGATTAGCGAAGCCAACTAATAGGTTTAAGCATCCCTTTTCCAGGAAAGCACAGTCCATGAGCCAAGGAGGAAAATCAATGTGTTTTCCCTCGCTGAAACGCTCTGTAACAGGTCCAGCATAAGGCCACGGGGAGGTGATGGCGGTGGGACGGGTTGGCAATGGCTGCAGCCCGTTGTCTTCTGCACAGCTCCCAGGAGAAAGCCCTGACCCTTACCCTGGGGAAAAAAGGAAGGAGGAAAACAGCAAGAGGTAGATGCTGCTGCTTTTCCAGATCCAAATTCCCTCCACTTCTATTACTGGCTGTCACAGAAACCTCACCCCTCCCCTGCCGTCTCAGAACAAGCCCTCCTACTGAGCCAGGGGGTTTCTGCGGTGGTGAATGACAGGGGCTGGAGAGGAATCAATGAGGGCAGGTGATAGTTTTCTGAAGTTAATGAAGGCAGATGATAGTCGTCTGAAAGAGGAAGATCAAGAAATAAGGGCTAGAATGAATTGCAAGCTACTATTTTTAGCCCTGTCTCTGGGCAGGTAAGTATTTTTTAACCCATGATCAATGAGAAAGGATCTAAATTAACTTGTTTGCCTCTGCCTAGAAGAAGCATACCCCAGAGGAAACACCAAAAGAGGCAGCATGGCACCTCATCGTGGCACAGCTCTTCTTGTGGCTTGGGAATTTTAGTATGACAGTTGTGGGGGTTTTTATGGGATGACGAAATCTCAGTTTCCCAGGAGCGATTCAAGAATTCACATATTTTCATGCAATCCATGTTTTCTTGAAATATCTGATTTTGGCTTTGGGGTTTTGGTCAGATCCAGCCTTGCAAATCCTATTGGAAATACTTCATCTGCATTTTTACATTTTCCTATTTACTCCATTCTTGTGCTGTGACCTGCTCTAGGTGTTCCTGCTCCGGCAGTGGGATTGGACTCGATGATCTTTCAAGGTCCCTTCCAATCCCTGAGATTCTGTGATTCTGTGTGATTCTGTGTACGTTCCTTCTATAGCTTAGGGCATAGCAGCTATACGTTCCCCCAGGTACTAATTTTGACTTTTGTGAATCTGACTCAGTGAAAGCCTTTTGCTGGGACTCTGATCAGCATATCAGTGAAAGTCCCAGGACTATGAGGGACAAATATTGAAACTGCATTCCTTTTACTGTGACAGGGTGCTGGCTTGTAAGTGCCACGGGAGCAGATGGAGGGTCCCCCAGCCGCTGTGGGTGCAGAACGCCAGCTGGCAGAACAGAGAGGTCCAAAACTTTTTGTCACGCTGGCTTTTTGACTGTGAATGTCCGTGGGTCTTTTAACTCGGTAACATATGAAGCAACAAAGAACCAGGTGGCAGCCGCTCTCTCGAGCCCCTCTATAGCTGGGAGGAGAAAATCGGAAGAAAAAAGGCAAAACTCATGGTTTGGGACAAAGGACGTTTAACAGAACAACAAAGGGAGCAAGAAACAGTAACGGTAACATGGACAGAGGAGCATAAAAATATGATTATGGTACCAACTGCACCCCCTAGTCCATCCCCGACTTCCCATCCCCTCCCGGGAACCCCCTGGGCATGGCTCACCTGGGCTGGGCTGGGCTGGGGTACCTGTGCCCCTGCTGGAACATGGGGATAATTAACCCTATCCATCCTGGAAACAGGACAGAAGCATAAAATCCCCTCTGTTTTGCTGGAAACAAATTGTACGAGGATTTTTTGGTTTGTTAGAGCCAAAATAATCCCAAGCTTTTTATTTTATGCTTTTCTTAATGACACTGAAATGAAGAGTGTTAAAATTACAGAGTGAATTTCCAGGACAGTGCATACATTGCTAAATTATCACATGTTCTCCTTAATACTAATCACCATGCCAACATTGCTTATGATTAATGGTTATTACTAACCCATAATCCAGAGATGTGGGAGCATGGGCTACTGCTCTATTTTATAGAATCCCTAGCAAATGCACACAGGCAACCAATCTTCTCCCAGAAGTGGATGTTGTCAATCCACCTGCTGCAGCCCATGTGACACTTGGAACAGCCTCACAATAAAATTTCCCCGTCACTTTTCACCTTGCACTGAAGATCTTCTAATTGTTTTAGACTTAATGTTTCCTTCTCCTTCCTTATTAAAACCAATCTGCCTTCTGCCCTGACAGGTTTTCTAGAGATGAGTGGATGGCCTCACAGGCTTTTTCTGAGACTGGAATTCTTATCAAAAAGGCTTTGGGAGCCAGCTGATCAAATTCCAGCATGGGAACGACAATATTCACATGCTGACGTCAAAGGGTAAAGAAACTGCTAACAGGTTTTCTGCTGTTTGCACCTAGCAGCAGGAACAAAAAAATCTGTCCAAATGCAGTAGCCCCTCAGCAGAGCCTGGCCAGAGAAAGGTGGAAACAGCCACGTCCCCAGCCCCTTGGCTTGAGGGAGAAAATGGATTTTGACTGATTTGGTGGGGCTTTACTCCAAGACAAAAGGGAGAAAGGTAATGGAAGAAGGGCCTAATTTTAGAGGGAACAAGATAATCATAGAGATGGAACACCAAAATAAATCATTATAAACAAAAGAGAAAAAAAGATTTGACAAAATCTGGTGTTTCTTTTTTTTTTTTTTTCAAAAAAAAGTCATCAGCTTTTCCTGGAAGCCTAAAGGTGAGGCAGGAGACTCAGCTAACATCCAGGAGCCCTGATTTCAGTTGTGCTATGGATATTTAATGTACTGAGGAGCGGATGTGAGCTAAACAGGGGTTAGAAAGCTCTCCAGTAATAAATGAGAACTCCTAAAGACCACAGGAATAGAAATACGGAATAAAAAAAAAATCCAACAAATCACTGGCATAATGTCTGTGTCTGTAAATTAGGCAATAATGAACTTCACATTGACCTGAGAGACTTTGACAACAACTGCCGTTGTGCTTAATACCATCACTGAGAATTTTAGGGGAGGATGAAAATGATAAACTGGTCCTTGGAAAGCTCAGCAGTGTCAGTGCACGTAGGGAGGATCCAAGGGATAAACTGGAGCTTCCAGCAAGGCAGGGTGATCTGCAGGTGAAATGTTGCACTATGTAGAGGCAAGACCTGAAATGCTTTTTGCATCATGTGAATGGTCTTGTCTCGTCTGTCCTGTGAGGGACTGTGCAGGAGCTTTCATGGGCTGGCACCACCAGGGATGACCAGAGCGGAGGCAATAGCGCATTGAGCATAATAATCACAGAGCTGTATGAAATACTACCCCAGAACATTGGCAATGCTCCTGGGGCTACAAGTTCTTCTCAGACCAAGGCCACTAATCCTAAGGAATAAAAAGGCATAGCATAATTTAATAAGGCTCCCTGGAGATTGGTGAAGGCAAAGCTTTCACTCCAGCAGGTATCTAGAATTAGTTGCATTGCCTAAGCTTTCTTTTTACAAAGGGAAACTTTGATGCAGCAACACTTTGCTGAAGAGGGACCTAGATATGGAATTTATTGGACACTTTGAATGGCAGCTGATAGCTGCTGACATTTGAGGCCTGAATGGGGATAACAGGAGAAGCACGTGCAAAACCCTCACCAAGAATCAAATAATTTACCTCATGCAGGTATAACTTCCAGTTCTGTGACATTTATCTGGTCCAACAACAGGCAAATTGTTGGAAAAATTATTCAGCTTCTAAGCTATTGCCCATTTGTTGTGCATAGCCTCAGAAGATGCCTCTGTGGTAAGAACCTCCTTTGCTGACCACGTTCCTCATCCAACCAGTTGTGCCAGAGCAGCCAATCCCACCTCTGTCTCCATAGCTCTGTACATGGGAAAATTAATATCAGTAAGGAAAAAGGTCTTGGGCATTGCCTTTCCACTCTTCAGGACTCATCTGAGCAGGGAGGGTGCAGAGCTGCTTGGGCCTGTCTTACGAATCCCGTCTCTGCCTGTCTGCCCCGCTCTCAGTGACGAACAGCTGCCAGCCTTTTACAGACCAGAAGTGTTACCAGAGATTATAAAGTAAGTTAAAAATGGAACACAGCAGGAAATATGTTGTCAAAGTAGAGTTTTGATAGAGAGGTAAGAAACTACTACAATGAAATCCTTTTTGGGTAGTCCCACAAGGAGAGTTAAGCAAAGGCTCTCCGACATCAACTCCTAGAGGAAACCGTGAAAACGCCAAACTATACGTTCAGGAAGGGCATGCAGCTGGTGTGCAATAACTGATAAAGACCTGTCCAATTGGCTCTTGAAATGAGCAAACCAATGTGCCCCCAGATCAGGCTATGGCAATGTGGGGAAGAAGCCCCTAAATGCAGGTTCCAAGTAAGTGCTCCGTGTTCATAAATCACTGCACTGCCTGGCTGCCTAGTACCAAGGCATGCTACAGCCAACACCAGCCATGGGAAAGGTTGGATTTGCTCTGCCCAGCAGGAAGGTTCTGTTCAGTGGGAATCAGTCAAGACCAGTGAAACCAGCAGCCTGAGTGCCTCACAGCCAGGAGCTTCCATTGAAGCTGCCCTGGGAAAGCAGAGGGTGAAACCTTGTTCAAGACCACAGCATGTGAAACTCAAGGGGTGAGCAAAGGGAAATCTCCTTTTGCTTCACCACATTTCCCCTCTCTGGGGAAAACAACTGCCTTTAGAAACTCTGCTGGTTACCTGTGCCTTTTTGGAGCCTCAGGAACTGGTTTTGTAGTAGGGACAAGGGAAATGTGCATCAGAGCTCTCAGCACCGAGGGCCTCAGGCAGTCAAAGGCACTATGAGTCCATAAAACCCAGAAGCAGAAAGGGAAAAACAAGGAACATCTTTTGAAAAAACTGCTATCTTAGCATGAGCAAATGTCCCCACCACAGGTAGTAAGACTGGTTATAGCTGAGGAAATCTTCCCTTGGAAATACATGTGCTCATCAAAAATACCCTGAAAACTTTGTTATTTGCCCATAGTGAAGAGCTATAAATAGCACAGCCCACAAAAGGCTGAGCTGGAAGAACATCTTTCCTTGTTGCTTTGGATGATAACCCACTCTTTCAGGTTGACATCACTCTTCTTCCAGGCAGGCAAGCCTCCAAAGTGCATGGAAGCTCCCCTTGAGCACATGCAATGGTGCCACTTCTCAAGCAAGCTCTTATTTCACACTGGTTATAGTTAGATCTGCCAGAGTTTGCCTCTGTGCCAACTCTCCCTGTGCCAATTGCACTTCTTGCAATTTTAGGAATTGTGTGGCAGTCTCCTCAGGTTAGCACAGAGCAGAAGAATGCAATGACTGGGGCTTGCTGCTTGTTTTGCATATTTACAGATTTTGCAGGTTTCCCCATGCTCCCTGCAAATCTATATCATCCTGATGGCAGCAATGCACCGGGACCCCACCGTAACCTAGAATTTCACCAACAATTTTGCATTATCCTGTGCTAAATCCCCTGTTTTGCATAGTTATGATGCTCTCACAATAATGTTTTGAATCTCTTCTGTCATCTGGTTCTACCTTCTGATTTGCTAAACTTAATTTCTTGGGGATTTGATTTGCAGATCAGTTCAATCCTGGGGACATTTATGTCTCTATGGGTGAAGTGATGGGTCACAGTGTTCAGAGGTGTTCCCCACTCACCTATTGTGCTTAAAATTCTTGTTTTCCCATGCCCAAAGTGATCCTGGACTTTCGAGATTCACAGGGGATGTTTCCAGGGCTCAAGGGAGAATCTACATATAAGGAATTGCTGATGGTGATTATCAGCTCGCTGCAATCTTCACTGAGCCCTGGGATGAGGAAAAGCAATTAAGGACATATTGATCACTGGGACAATTTCAAAATCTACCCTCAGGGGCCTGACCTACTTTGGACTAAGCTTGTTCATTGGCAGTTTCCCCCCTGCTCCCAAAAGTAGCTGCATCCATGAAGACACTGCTATTCTCCTCAGATGGAAATGGGGACATCTCCAGATGTCCCCCGTGTTAGATGGGGGTTCCTAAGGGGTTGCATCAGTGCTTGACAGATAAATCACAGCTGCCTCCACAACATGCATTCTCAATCCAACCCAGAGCTGACTGCTCCATTAGCTGCTCCACTAATGGAGTAACTGGGAAAAGCTGGGCAAACCCATTCTTTCTTTTTTTTTTTTTGGTAGGACAGAACTGACCTGGAGCCCTTGAGAGACTGTAACAATGGGGTAATCTGCAAGGCCAGATTTACCATTGCTTTTTGGAGTGATTTACCAAAGGAAACAGTCGAGGGCAGCAGCTTTTGCCTCCAGATAGCTGGAACAAGGTGTTGCAGCCGTTGACAGGCACAGAGTACAGGATGTAAGACATCGGGCAGGAGAAAGCCAGCTCTTCGTCTCCGCCTGCCCCATGGGGCCCTATGAGTCTGTCCCAGGCCAACAGCACAGGCTGTACAGGCAAGAGAAGAGGGGTGCAAGTCTCTAATAACCCTGTAGCTGCCCCTCATAAACCTCTTTGTCCCTAGCAGCTCAGAGGCAGCTGCTCATCCTTTTTCCTTCTGAAAGGCTGAAGAAAGAAACTGCTCTTGTTTTTCCCCAAGACTTGCATGCACAGCACTTGCTGGGGATGAGATACTTTTTCTCACATAAAGTGACCCCAAACTTGAATGCAACCAGTCTGATGACAATCCCTCTGATTTCCCTGCATGTTTTTTTTCAGATGGAGGCAGGAAAGTAACATGTATGTTTCCCTGCCAGAGTTGGTTCTCAGGAAAGACAACAATCACAGTATCTATTGAATTATTATTTTATAGGCATGTATGAATATGTGTAAGAATGTGTACATGAGTGTGTGTATGTATGGGCTGTTTGGGGGGCACAGAATTGAAGTGACAACCAAATACTTACCTCTCCCCTACCTCCTCCCATTTGCTTAACTTTAAAGTAGGTTGTCAGAATTGGCGATGTTCTGCTCACCATAGAAGCAAATGCTTCAGAGGAAGCTATGTTCTGCCTCTGATACCCTGGGAGCTGGGAAAGGCACCAAGAAATCCTCTCATCTGGGATGCAAAACTATGAAGAAAAAACCTTAAACTCTGTCCTCTGCTAAAATTTATAAACTTTATAGGCTCTGCGTCTGAAGGAAACATTGGGGTCAAACTCAATGAGTTTGGACCTCTAGTAATGCTGTCACAAATGAGCAGAGCACAGGGCACAGCAAGAGCAAAGCAAAACAGAAATCCTGCTGGCTATTACAATGAACTGAAGAACAAAATGGGTGAGGAAAAAAAAAGAATCAAACATGCTCTGCCCACTGAACCTTGCGTGGGTACACAGTCTGAACTCCGTGTCAGTCACAGATCATCTATAAGGTGAAACCTCTGTTTGAAGCATTGCAAAGGGGTGCTGAGCTGTCTGGTAGGCAGAGGGTTGGAGCATGGCCCAGGCTGCGCAGCTTCTTTCTGCCAGTGGCCTCTGCTGACCTTGGGCTTTTTGTCTACCACTACCTCAGTTTCCCAATCCACACTGTAAGCTCCACTCTTTGTAAAGGGCCACTAGCAGGCAGGATGAGGCTAGGTGTCTGCACTTAGCTAAACCTATGGGTTTGGTGCTTAATTTCCTCTAGAAATATAACATGGGAGAGGAAAGGCATCCAAAATTCACAGAGATCAGAGGTGAGGCTGGCTGGGGCAGCCAGGCCAGGCAAGAACTTTCCCCTCTGTCTTGTGGAAAGCGGTTTGTCTGGGAAACAGCTTGAGACCCAGGCAGAGTCCCAGACCTGAGAGAAGGCAGTGGGCAAGCACAGAGGTGGGGCTTATGCTGGGGCTTTTTGTTCGATATAAAAGGCTCAGATGGGTCAATGCTAATCACAGCGCCTGGGTGGTGGATGAGGGGAGCTGTGCAGAGAGTGGAGAGCAGTGCTGGCCATGGGGAGGGCAGCCCCAACCCTCCTGGCACTGCTCAGCCTAACAGCAACTACTTGTGATGCCCAGGACACCTGCCCAGGTGAGTGGGGCGCAAATCCTACTGCCATCCCACTGAGACAGCCTGTTCCATCTACCCTGCAACACAAGAAGCTTGGGGGAGAGGGAGAGAGGGGGAATATGATTTTTTCCTTCTATGCCTTTTTTAATTCAGCTGCAAGTGGGAGGAGGGTAAGAGGGAGGCTGAAATCTCAACAGTCACTTTATAAAACTGCTGGCTCCAACCAAAGATGTGGCATCCTCCCCTACTCACCCATGGGATCTCAAGGAGCAGGCTGTCCTGTCCCAGCCAAGGTTTTCCATCCTGGTTAAGGTCTTTTGCTCATGGTGCCTTCTCCCAGTTAGTAAAGGATGCAGAGCAATACAAAGGATCAGTCAAGTGCTTGCTGGATGCCAGGCACCCTGTGCATGCTGCATAGCACAGCTTTCTGTCCCTATTCCTCAGGAAGGCAATAGGGGCAATTTCAAACTGACCGGCTGTCAGGAAATTTAGTAGAACCTTGACTGTCTGCTGATCCGTCAATGTAACTTACTGTGCTGTCAATACCCCCTCAGGACACCCCTCAGCTTTTGTTTCATTAAACTACATTATATTTGTCGTGCATGTAATGTCAGATATATAACAGCCTCTTCTCCCACCAAGCTGCCCTGAAGACAGAGAAATTCAGCATCTAGCTCCTCTACATGAGATTCTCAATCCCATCTGTTAATACAACACCTCCAAACCCCTCATTGCTATTGCTTGCACTGTTCCTCAGCTCCAGAGGGCTTGGCTTCCTCTTCAAGATATTTCAGAGCCCTAATAATCCCCATAAAGACTGTTTTCATTTCCTCAGAGGTGAGAATAGTGGGACTCGGTGATGCTGACCGGCTCGCCATTCTCCAAGGATGTCCAGGGATCACAGGTGCCCCTGGCCCAAAAGGAGAACCAGGTCTCCCAGGAATAAGAGGTGAGGCACCAAAACCCAAGGATGAACACTGAGATATGAGATGGCTTTGTTGTTTTGGGTAGGGGATGGAGCAGGATGGCCTGACACAGGCTTCTGTGGGCAGCTGAAGAGTCAAATAGGAGTGGAAAACACCCCATCTAAAGATCCAGAAGCATGGGATCACATGGAGTAATTTTTTTTCCTGAGCCCTGTCACAAATCTGAAGTAGTGCTGGGGTGTGAGCTACCATAGCTCACTTGTTTCTTCTACAGTAAAAACATCCATTCATTTTCTGAGTCTTTATTCAACAGTCTGGGCAAGAGAGAGGCTGCGATAGTCCTGCATGTCCATGGGGAAACACTTTGGGAATTGTACTGGCACCACCAGGAAGCAAGGGAGATGGAGGTCTTAAGCCTTTTCCTAGCACTCACTCACCTAGCGATGGTGAACCAGATTAGCAGAGGGAGCAGATTTACTACAGCAAAATCCATGGGTTCGTCCCAAGATGTACAAAGCTCATAGAAATTCATCCATGAACTGCACATCAGGACTTACGCTGGCAGTAGCAGTGTCATGTAACTTCAACAGAAGAAAAGGAGTGAAATATGTGGCAAGACTGAATCTAATTAACAAAGCCCAGCTTCCTTGTTTCTGTGAAATCCAAGGCCCAGCTGCTTGGGCTTCTGTATCATCTCCCCTCTGTCAGCTCACGGTGTGCATGCATAAACTGAGTCTTTCCTTGCAGGAGAAATGGGAGCCCAGGGATTCCCCGGGAAAGCAGGACCACCTGGTGCAAAAGGTAATGTACAATATACTCAGCTCTGATTCAGAAATCTATCCAAGTTTAGGACATGTACTGGGAGACTGGGTCTACAAGAGATCAACTGTAGAATTGGTCATAGTCCAAGAATCAGCCCTAAAGTAGTGTAGGCAAAGCAGGATTTGGGGGTATGGATCTTGCATGGGGTCAGTACTAGCAATAGTGTCCTTGAGTGGGACCACATCACAGGGGAAGATACTATGATTCTTTTTTTAAGTTTTCCACTGAAATCAGACCTCTCTGCATTCCCCAGTCCTACCCTAACCTGCCTCCATCGTGACAAACCTGGCCAAATGCCCCCCTTCTCTGAGGAGCTTTGGGGTGCTTCAGCCAGCAGGTTTAACACAGAGACATGATGCTGGGTGCTTCTGGCAGCTTCCAGGCCTGGACTTAGTTTGTGATGCCATTGTAGCCCACTTGACCAGAAGGATGGGATAAAACCACCAGGAAAGAGCTGGCACGGGGTGAAGCAAGGAGGAAATGTGGGGAGTTCTTTGCGATGGGATGAGTCCCTGAAAACAGGAAGATGTCTGCTGAGAAATCGGCTTTCACTCCATCCAGGCTGTGCTGAAGGTCTTCAGCAGGGTCTGTATGCTGCTGACTTCCGAAATGTGTTTCTCCTATCCCAGCACAAGGTGGCACCCAGGAACTGAGCACTGGTGCTCTGATCAGATGGGAAAACAAGCTGGCAGCACCAGCTGGGACACTCAGCAGAGTACTATGGCTTTGTACCACTTGACAGCCTGTCCCGGAGGGGTTGGACCCCCCACATGGGGAGCCACAGTAATTCACTCGCATTTAGTAGTCATCTGTGATGAGCATTTTCTTCTTGCCTCTTGCAGGGGCAGCTGGAGAGCCTGGCTTCCCAGGACCAAAAGGTAAATCATGCTGTGGCAAATATATCATGTGAGGTGAATTAGTTAAACTTCCACCCTGTGCTGTTCTGGAACAACAGGCCAGGTGGGAGTAACTATAGAGACACAACAGTACCCCACCAGGTACTGGATGGGGCTGATTGGTTACATTTGTGCCCCGCCATAGGCTCAGCCCCAGTTTGGGCAGTGTGAGCAGCCCCACTACCTAACTGGCTGTTCAGAACAGGGGCTGCCCCCAGCTGGGGCACCTGACATTG
Source organism: Jacana jacana (assembly GCA_013400555.1). Classification (NCBI taxonomy): domain Eukaryota; kingdom Metazoa; phylum Chordata; class Aves; order Charadriiformes; family Jacanidae; genus Jacana; species Jacana jacana. Next base: position 57,342 of record VZTM01008368.1, read on the forward strand.
CTGCCCAGCACCATCAGCTACAGAAACTGCAAGGCTTCAAGCCAGCCAGATTAGGGCAGAGCTGTGAGCTTCCCAGGCTATGGCAAAAGGCAGAGGCTCCGATGAAGCTCAGTCGCTGCTAGTGCCAGAGGAACATGTTTCTCTTCCAGCACTGGCAATAGGGCAGAGGGAACACATGCATCCCTCACGCAAGTGCCACTGGCACCCTTTGCTGAGATGGTCTGCGCTGCAGCTTTCCTCACTTGGCTTCTAATAACTGGGGGCCAGGGACTGCTGATCTGGTAGCCAGTTCGGCACATTTGCTCCAGCTGTCACAGCTGCTCCCAAACCGCTGACTAAAGCAGCCGCTGCCTTCTCAGGACTTTTGCCCCCGCCTTGCCATGGGTGTATCTCTGCCTCCTTCCCACACCCACATCCCACAGGTTCCAGCCTGATGGCATTCACTGGCACAAAATGTTGGTACCCAACTCTGTGGGCTGGCCAGCAGCAGGCAGAGCAGCCAGGCCCAGTGGAGACACATCTTGTGTCAGTCTTGCCCTGTGCACCTCCCAGCCCCAAATCAGATGTCAGGGGAAAATATATCATGTTGGTTCCAACAGCCTAAGAGAGGCAAGGCTGTTGCTCCTTGTGCATCTATAATGTGTCCCACACCTCATGTGCCTGCCAGCTGTCCTGGAAAGCTGCTCCCAGTGACTGAGGGTGCTGGGTATCACTGCTGGAAGTACAGCCTGCGACTTGGGTTCCCCACCTGCACTTGTCGCTCTGTGTAGATGTGCCTTTGATGGGCTGGTGGGTCTCCTCCAGTGGGCCTGGGAGCAGCCAGGGTAGAAAGTGTCCCGAGTTACTCCTCCTGCCCACTTTCTCTGTGCCTCTGTTGTGTACATGGATGTGCTAAACACTTCACAGCCTTTTACCAGTGCAGCAGGATTTATCTTGAAAAGTAGTGATGCCAAGTGCTGGGGGAGGGCAGGGCAGGATGTAGAAGGTGAAGAGCAATTGACGGTGTTGTTTGTTCAACAGGAATGAAAGGAGAGCCTGGATTTCCAGAAACATGGGGTGAGTTCCATCCTAGGTCCTTCATGCCACTGTTGGCTTTGCAGAGCAGGTGGTGGTGGACACACTGCACATAGACCAGCAATAAAAAACACATTCAGAGTGACACAGAAGGACTGAGTAAGGAAAAATCACTGTTAACCCATTTGCTTCTCAGAGCCACATGCAGCTTCTGTGTGTCTACTCTGTAATCCAGCCAGGCCAGGAAAGTCTTCTCTGAGTGTTACTCGAGTCACCTGCCCTCTGTGTGTGCAAGGGGAGTTCTGTCTTAATTTTGAGAGCCTCAGTGGCTCCATCTTCGTTTCCAAGATGAAACAACTAGAAACACCTCTATAGTGTTTCAAAGGAAGTTCAAAGGACTTCAAAGGAAGTTATACCACCACACTTGCTGTGGCATGTTCAGTAGACACAGCGTTCACGTGCCATAATGCTCAGATTAACTTAATCACTTTAAAAAAATAAGAGAAAGAGAGAGAAAGAGAGAGAGAAAAAAGAAAGAAAGAAAGAAAAAGAAAGAAAGAAAGAAAGAAAAAGAAAGAAAGAAAGAAAGAAAGAAAGAAGAAAGAAAGAAAGAAAGGAAGAAAAAGGAAGGAAAAACAAGCTTCAGTTGGCCCATCTGTCTCCATGAGCTAAAGCCAATGCAGAGCTACAACCTGCTCTGGCTATGCAGGGATGCTGTAGGGCCACAGCCATGTGCAGAGGCTCAGGCAGATCAGAGCTGCTGTAACACTTGAGAGACTGGGATGCCACTGAACTGGCCCCTTCCTGCCCCAGGCACTCCTCTGCCCTTTTATGTTTCCTGGGCATGCAAAAACATTTGACTAGTAAGTGCAGGACCATCCTCTGTTAGGAAGGACACCCATGTCCACAAGGCAGCCTGGTCTAGCTGCATGTCCATTCATCAAATACAGCGCACACAGGCACCTGCTCCACCAGCACCACCGTCTCGGATCATCTCCCAGGGCTTTCACCTGTGAAAGGTACAGACACAGCTCTAAGCTGGGATATATGATAGGGACCGTTCCAGTTAATCCTTTGGCACCCATGAATCTGAGATTCTGTCATCAGGTATAGTTTTGGGGACTAAAAATAAATTTATACCTTATATATATATATATATATATGTATATTTAAAAGCACCCTCTGTCCATTCCATGGAGGATGATCTGAACACTGTTTTCTGCATCAGGGGTAGGTGTTTTTCTGTGTCACCACCCTTTTGCTGCCAACTACCCACCCACTGTGTCCTCCGTAAGTACCTTAGCCTGGACAAATTCCTGGATCATGAGTTTGTGATCCCACTCTGACCAACTCCATCACCCAGACCCCTCCAAAAAAGAGTTGTTGCACATGAGAGGAGTCTGAGCACCTCAGGCTATTTCTTAGAAGGTGTCCATCTCCCCTGTAACATAAGGACTCAGAAACTGCGGTGGGATTTGGCTCCCAGTAAGTGTGTGCTGGAGTCCTGCAGTGCAAAGAGCCAGCTGGGAGGCTTGAAGGGGTCAAAGCCTCTGGCTTCGGGCATGAAGCTCATGTGCAGTGAGCACGTTGTAACTCCTTCCACTTGATCTCTGTCCCTGATTTGCACAGAAGCCAGGAACTGCCAAGAGCTGTTGGGTAAAGGAAAGATCCTAAGTGGCTGGTACACCATCTACCCCCAAGGCTGCAACACCACCACTGTCTTCTGCGACATGGACACAGATGGCGGAGGATGGATTGTAAGATGAGGTTTCTATGTCCCTAAAGCAATTTTTATTAATGCTGCAAAGGATTCCACCCAAATAGAAACAAAAAGCAAGGAAAACACACACTGAGGGAACAGCTGAGGTTCACATCAGCAAGCCCGGGTGAGTCCTTGTGGATGCAGGGGATTCTCCCAGGAGATGTCTCTGGGAGCAGGCTGAGCACCATGGACCTACCCTCTGCTTAAATCAGCGAATCATTTCCTCCTCATTTCTGAGGGCAGATGGAGAAGATCTGTGAGTGAGAGATTCCCTTGGGGTTCAGTCCCCAGAGACCCATGGGAATGTCCTGAGGCAGGGCAAGCATGCTGCCAGGGTCTCTGCCATGCAGGCACTGTGGATGCTCTTGGGGTGAGGGAAGGTCTGGCGGGGCTAAGGCTCTCCTTTCCTTCCTTTCCTTCAGGTTTTCCAGAGGCGCTGGGATGGGTCAGTGAACTTCTTGCGAGATTGGGACTCATACAAACGAGGCTTTGGCAACCAGCTGACAGAGTTCTGGCTGGGGAATGACAACATCCACTTCCTCACCTCACTGGGTAAGGTCTGCCTGCATCCCAGACTGGGGCCCTGAGGGTCCAACCCCTGTGCCACACTTGGTCATTAAAGGACTGAACATCTCACACACATCGAGGCCCCAACAATTAATCCTAAGCAGCATGCAGGCTCTTGTCACCCATCGCATGCAGGCTCTTGTCACCCATCGCATGCAGGGTATTGCACTCTAGAAAAAGAGAACATAGAGGCCAGGGAAGATAATGACCTGGCTGCATGACCTATGCTGGAGATAGGCCAGCACATCTTCCTACTAGGACAGGTTGTGATGGTAGGCACCTTATTCACACGCAGCCTTGGAGTCAGTTGTGTGCAGGAATTTAGCTGTGTAGCTCCCAGTGCCCATGACCACCCAACGTGGGACCAGAAAAGGTACTTTACAAGAAAGCCATCAAAAAAATTCTGCAGGAATTTCAAATAAATCACGATCTCTAAAGTAGTGGAAGCTTCTCTCAGGTTAGCTCAGTGCCCCTAAAACCCTCTATCCTAAAATCTAGGTGCCTGTTGACCATAAGCCCTGCACCACCACTGTCAACTTTCTCTTCTAGGACCCTGTGAACTCCGCATTGACCTGAGAGACTTTGAAAACAACTACTACTTTGCCAAGTATGCTTCATTTAGAGTTTTAGGAGAGTCTGAGAAATATAAGCTGGTTCTAGGAGACTTCCTGGGTGGAAATGCTGGTAAGTTAGCAGCAGCTCACTGGGAAAGGCTGCTCTCTAGAGGATGTCAGCCTTTATAGTGTAGGGCTGTATCATGCAAATTCTTTGTACCATTTACATTTTGGGTCAATTTTTTAAAACTGGCCATGATACCCCAGATGCTGAGTGACCTCTGGTGCAGGGAAAAACAAGGACACCTGCAGAATGTCACCCAGAGTTCCTGCAAGCCAACCACATGTTTTAGCAGCAAATGTGGAGCCTGGTCCTGAGCAGCACCTCATGCAACATAACCTTCCCAACAGCCCTGCAGCAGCCGGGCAAAGTTCTGTGTTCAGTTACATTGGAATGAAATGTTTGCCTGTGAAGTTTGGGATTTCCAGGGCTGGGATGCTGTTCAGTACTTGCAACATTGGCCCCTCATCCTCTTAGTGCCTGTGGTTTGTTTTTCTCTAAAAAGAAATCCGATCTTCTCTGCAAGATTGAATACTCCCCTTGAAGGAGTGAGTGAACTCAACACCTGAAACCACAGGGCTCTGGGTTTGTGCGTTTATATTTACGTACACTGCAACTTTGTCTGATAGTCCAGACCTCAGTATGTCTGCAGAGAATATGAGTGGTGCAAGAGAAATTACACCCCTGTAATCGTGAGTAGATTCTGGCCCATTTGATTTGCAGGGGTAAATTTTCCATGTGTTTTAGCAGAGCTCAGAATACTTTTCTCCAGGAGCAAGGAAGAAACCCAGGCAACCAAGAGAACAGCAGGTTTTATAAAACCTGCCTGGCCTCCAGCAAGGCCCACTGATGGAAGCTTTAGGTTCCCTTTTGTGCTCTCCATTGCAGTAACTGTGAATGTCTACTCTCTGCAGGAGACTCCTTATCATACCACAAGAACATGCCATTTTCAACAACAGACCAGGACAATGACATGAGCTCCTTTAACTGTGCCACAGAATACAAGGGAGCGTGGTGGTACAATGACTGCCACTACTCTAACCTGAATGGGATGTACTGGCCAGGCGTTCACGGCAGCTATGCTGATGGCATAAACTGGAAGACGGGCAAAGAATACCACTACTCCCATAAGCGAACAGAAATGAAATTCAGGCCAGTTTAACATGGCAAGAGGGTGTCTGAGCAGCACCAATGGTGCTACTCAACAGCCAAGAGAAGCCACAAAACATAATGTTGTTTGAGGGAAAAAATTGGACCAGGATGGATACTACAGGTTGTGCTTTCAGCCTAGAGCATGCTTTTAGAGACCTGAAGAGATTGGTGCTGGTTTGAGGTCCTGTAAACACCAGACTGTCACCCAGGACTATCTCCAGCAGCCCCCACAGATGCCAACTGAGCCCAAACAGTTTTTTTCTGAAAAGTGCATTACCTTGATTTAAAGACCACGTGATGGTGAGGCTACTGCATCTCAGTAAAGCTCTCAGATATGGTAATTACTGGTAATTTTCAGTCTAACCCACCTATGTGAAGCCTCCAGTGTTCTTGCAGTCTCTTTTTCCATTGGACCATGAGAAATCTGAAAGACAGTGAATTCCTGACCACCCCTCTATCCTTGCAGGCTGCAAAGGAGCCACAGTTTAGACCAGCATGGAAAGGACTGAACTTTCAGCACAGGGCTGTCAGCCCTGCCACCTCCCTCCTTCTCTCCCCACTGCCTCACACAGCATATGCACCAAGACCTCAGGTGGGACCTCAGCTTCTGGAACCACAGTAGCGTTGCCAAGCACTTCCCACCACAACACAGCTGCAGCTGGGACCAGAGTGAGCTTCAGCCACTCCTCCAGTGCACATTCCAAGATCTCATTCTTTAGCTACCATGGACCAAGAGCCAGATAAAAAACAGTCTGTCCAGCAACGTGTGGTACCAAGACACTACAGTAGTCCCAAGTCAAGTCTTGCACAAGCAGAAATTGTGTAAATTGCCACCAGGTACTGGTATCTTCCATCTTTCCTTGTTTCCAGTAGCATTTGAAGATGGGCTATCTGCTGGTGGATGGAGGCAGTTCATCCAGTTTGTATGTAGTTTTATTTGACTATTAGCAGAACTGGTTAAAGGGTCTCTTCTTCCTGGACTCCTGCTTCTGGACTCCCTCACAGCTGATGCAGGGGAGAAGAGCCAAATGCTGACTTCTCACTGCAGGGACAGACCAGGGTCGTGGAAGCAGAGTACTTATTTGTGACATGTTCCTAACAGCTTATCACCCTATTTATTGCACAGCTGCAGCCCTACAACACTTGAATGCAAACCTCACGTGTAAGAAGAGTGAAGCGGCGACTTACCCAGCACCACACAGCAGGTCAAACATGTGCTATGAAATAAACCTGAGATTTTGCATGTCCCTATTCACTAGGTCCTGTCCCTGCTCCTTTCTTTTCTGGTACATGAGAAAGACCAGAGAAGCGCACACTGTAAGTCTCATAGTCACTTCCCCATCTCTAGGAGCTGGTTTTGTCCTACTCCTAGAGTGATGTGCTCTCAGCAGGAACAAAGTCCCACAGCAGCCAGCCATGTCTCACCCCATCAGAGAGGTCCGAGGTCCAAGATGCTGCCACAGATGGTCCTGCAGAACCATTGAATCCTCTGCAGAGATGTACAAGCTGGTTCCAACATCCTCAGCTTTAACCTAGCTAGAAGTGCCAAATCCCCTTTCTTTGTTCCCCCTCTGTGTTCTCCTCTTACCACACAGAAACCTTCAACAGTTTTATGTCATCCGTGAAGGACACCAGTGTTAAAGGGATTAAGAGCACACAAGAACAGTTTACCCAAGCCATCTAGTCAATATTCCCAGACCACCACCTGATCCCGCAGAGTCAGTTATGACAAGCCATCACCAGTGCTAAGTGAGGTAGCTTGGACTTGGCTGCAGCATAAAGTTCTCCTGTGTCCCCTCAGCTGACGCACTGAGCCATGGGCTGGCACTGTCCCCTCTCCAGCATGAGCCCCAATCACTGGCAAAGCAGACAAATGCTCCCTGTTGACACAGGCATGTGGAAAAGAGGGTCCTTGGGGCCGGAGGTCCATCCCAGACACCATGCCTGCAGCAGTCATAGAGAGGACTGCACTGACTCTTAGCCAGGAAGAACTGAACCACTGGGGTCAGGATCCAGTTCCCTTGTTACATACACACACTACCTGCCCAGAGCTCCCACTTCTCTACAGAAGGGTTTCCACTCCTCCATTAGCTCTCACTCCTGACTAGTGGGGAGAAAGGTGGGGAACAGGCTTGAGATGTCCTAAGGACATGCTCCCCAAACTGCCAGGACACTGTCCAGTCCCTCTTGCTTTCCATTCTCTTGCCAAGAGTCCCCAGAAGAAAACCAGAAGAACCCCAGTCAATCTGCAACTGATCCTGGCCATTGCCCACCTCAGGGCTTTTTCTGTGTGTCCTGGAAAGCCCAAGGATCAGGTTTGCATTTTGTGTTCTGCTCATTAGTGGAGCTGGAAAGGGCCGACCCCGAAGACTGGAAATCACAACATATCTGGAGCTTCTCTGGACATTTCCCTTGCTACAAATAATGACAAGTGAAGCTGGGGAGTCCCCAGAGGAGTAGGGTGGGTCAGACTATGGAGTGTGGGGAGAAGACCTGGTTTCTACCATATTAGAGAGCCTGGACAAGAGGCTGGAGGCATCTCTGATGTCTTGTTGATGCATAGCCATCTGAAAGCAAAAGCAGGGTTAAAGTAGCCCTCTCGGGCTCCACCCAGGCCAGCCTCCTGGTCAGAGCAGGACTGCCCCCAGGGATTCCCTCCTGCGTTCTCTGGGACAAGGGAAGACTCAGCAGTCCAAACCACCAATGCGATTACTGTCAGGCTCCAAGAGCTGCACTGATTCTTTCCAGAGGAAGAGAATTTTGACATTTTGGGCACATGCAAGTACTGTAAATCTGAAATCTGACTGACTTCTAGAAACTGGACTTCAGAAGGAAAGGTCTTCTTCATAAGTAACACTGATGACTACCATTTCAGGAGCTCAGAGAAAAGAGCTCTATGTGTTTGGATGCAGCAGACCTAGTAGTCCTGGTATAGTGAACACCTTCCTCCAATTTTCCGAGGTGTCCTTGTGAGAGGGTTGCATCTGAAGAGTAACTAACATTATGAGTAGCATAAAACAAGCTGCAGCTGAGGAAGGGAAATCATTTCCCCATGGTTTGGTTCTTTTGGCTTATGGGCTGCTGGGGTGGACAAGATGAAGCCAACACCCTTTGCACTATGCTTCTGCTGCTGCAGTTACCTTGTGCCCACCCAACCGACAAGAAGAGGTGACTTAAGACACTATCTGACCCTGCCTCAAACTGAGGGTGCAGGGGAGGCAATGGACTCAAAATACCACTCTCTCATAGGCAATACTCCTTTGTCAATTACTTTTAACCAAGGGTTTATTATGCCAGCTATGCCTTCAGAGCATGAAGCTGTTTTGTTTAGTTGTGTTTGGGAACAGCTCATTTCAGCAGCACCACTCAGCAGACCCAGGATGATGAAACACAGTAGACAGGGCTGACGTGGAAAAGAACCACTAGATTTTATTCCCAAATGGCATTTATAAAAAATGAACAAAGACACAATGGAGGATGAGGGAATGCATGGCCTGTGGAAGGCAGCAAGGTCTGCACCACTGGTGCCCACTGCAAGCAGCCAACAGAGAGAAGAGAGGCAGTTCCTGGTCAGGTCCAGCAACAGCAAGCCTGCTGTGCTGCCCAGACCCTCTACCCACCATCACAGTCACTTCGGATAAGTGCCAGGGCTCCAAGACATGAAATTCGACCACTGACCTGGACTCTGCATCAGACTGGCATAGGGGAGACAGGCACTGTGCTCCCAGCACAGGGGCTCGCTCATATGTGCAGGTCATCTCAGCAGGTTTCCCATGCTCGCCTCTCCCTCTAGCTCTAGCCAGTGAAGAGAAGCTCTTGGTCCATGAGATGCACCAGACAAATCCCCAGACCACCTCTGCTCTCTGCAGGCTCCCAAGATGGGCTTTTCTCGTCCATATGGTACTTGCAGACAGTCTCAGTCCCATCTGCCCCTGCAGCAGGCACCAAAGGTCCTTGTAGCAAGTACCTGGTACCCTTTGGTCCTGAGAGCCAGTGTGTGGCCTCACATGAGACTGGATGGGTTGTATGGCAAGCCCAGAAGAAACAGTTCTGCTCCACTGCAGCTCAGATAGTGAGGGAATGAGGAGCTTCGGTGCTCCCTGGAGATGTGGCTGAGGTGGTGACCCAGCTGCCATCCAGTATATTTCATGTCAGCTCCTGACTCCTTATGATCCATGGTGAAAATGCACCATGGTCCTCCACTTTGTCTTTATCCCAGCATACCAGGGACACTCCCTTCTGCAGGCACCACGACACAGAGACACTGGGCTATACATTACACCAAATCCAGCTCCAAGAGCTTGAGATGAGGACTCCAGGTAGACCTACCACTACATAGGAGAACAGCCTTCAAGCTGTAGGTTTAAGGCCCATGTGGCCAAACACTGTACAAATACTTTTTGGTGGACAGACAAATGATCCTTGTTTCAAGAGCGTACAGTCTATGAGAACAGAGCCACAGCTCCACCACTATACAGACATTACACCTATTTACACCCACAAACATTCTGGTCCCAGCAGAACATGTCTATAAGAACAATGGCCCAGCAACCAGCTGATCTGAGGCCAGGGACTAAACTGCACACCTTTCTCTTAATTTGCAATGCCAGACCATTATTCTTTCTACCTCTGGTTTGGATCCACAGCCCCAGCAGCCTCCTGTGGCCCACAGAAGAAAACACAGCATCAAAACAAAGTCCTTTCCTGGCTGCATGACCACTGGTGCTCGTGAGGGTGTCCCACATTGCCAAGGAGGCAATGGGTGCTGAGCCAGGCAGAGAAATGGGTGAGATGCTGGATGATGCTGGACCCAGCTCTCCCCCTGTTTCAGCCACAAAAGCTGTGGGCACTGTGCTTGTCACTGTGTTTGCAATGGGACGAGAAGGGGGCGGCAGAACCCTCCATGTTTGAGCCCCAGTTGAGGGCAGTGGGGAGAAATCCAGACCGCTGTGAAGTTGGGACTTGTGTCTGACAAAGCTTTTCTGAGAGGAGATATTAGTTGGTTAGTTTCTATCTGGATAAGGCACACCCTCCCCATCGTCTCAGCTGGTTGCAGGTCAGCACCCAGTGGGTGACCCCATCTGACTCTCCAAAACCTCACAAGATGCCTCCACACCTGCATGCACCCCAAGCGCAGTGCCAGGAGACCCAGCCAGAGACCTTACAGAGCATACCTGTTCCTGCAAGGCTGCCGATGGGTGCTTTAAGGCTTTGAAATATAAGGCGACTGTAGCTCACCAAGCACCTCAAAACCCCTCTCCTCCACATCGCACAGACTCCTGTCCTCGGAGAAGCAACTCTCCAGGGCCATGGGGATGGAGAAGGGGAAGGCCCTGGGTCCAGGGGGCATGAGGAAGCAGGAGAGGATGATACTTCTGTTTGCTTTTGACAAGCAAACAGACAAAGTCCACTTGGTGTCCTAATTACATCTGTTAAAAACCTCAGACAGGAAAAATATATGCTTGGTAAGTCCCTTCTCCATTTTGAACCCCTTTTTCCATCCAAGAAATTAGAGACTGAGACTATGATTAAATAAACACCAACACATCACTTAGCTTTTCCCTTCCCACCTTCCTTCTTCACTTCTCACCCCCTCAGACAGTCAATTTACAGTTTGGGCAATTCTCTGCCAAGCCTCACAGGATGCAGGCAGCTCAGCCCAAAAGCAGATTGTCCCTCCTAGGCTCCAGGCTCTCCGTGACATCTTCCAACTCATCCAGGATTTCAGAGAAAGATGGCCTCTTAAATGCTTCCACCTGGAACAAGAAGGGAAAGATGAAGAGAACACCCTGGACAGGAGGTGGGTGCTCTGCAGCAGCTCTGCTGGGTCCCACAAGGCTGGCCAACCATTAGCACTGGTCTGGATCACACGCCTGCTGGTGGAGCCTTCTGGCATCACCCAGCACCTGGTGGTCCAAATGAGCAGCCACAGGACAGGTCCTGTGGTGTGGCACAGCTCCAGCAAAGGCAGTGAGATGCTGAAAACCAGCTTGACACACCCCAACCTGGACAGGGTGTGGGAACTGCTTGTCCCTCCTTGCACCCAAACGGTGCAGGGGCAGGTGTTGTGGGGGGAAAGGCTGCAGGCTGGTATCGGGAAGTGGATGGATCATTCCCTGAACATTTTCCTGACACTCAGGATCTAACTGTCTTGTCTCCCTGATGCAGCTCACCCTCTTTGGGCTGTGATCCCCAGCCTTCCCAGTGCCATCAGGATGTACCCAAAGTGAGGGATACAGCCCTGGGCACCCTCTTTGTGGCATCCTGGGGCTGCCCTGTGGACCTGACCCTGCAATGCCAGCCTGGGAAGCTGCACCAGAGCCTGCACATCACAGAAGGGCAGAGAAGAACAACCCCAAAGGCAACTTCTGGCAGAAGCATTAGGAAGCTGGCTGTCAGAGATACAGGATCTAAATATACATGAATCTAAGCCAGATGCTGACATGAATCACTCCTCTGATTCAGGACAAGTTATTCACACGTCCTCAGGACCCACACAAGGATTTACTTCCATTTCCACTTGCCTTGCTCCTTGCAATTGGGTGCATTGTGATCACCCAGCTTCTCCTGCTCTCTCCCTGATTACTGCCTTTGTCTTTCAAAGACTAACTTGAATCCTCACTTTCTCTCTGCTTTGCCTCCTGCAGCTTTGGGCAGTTTGAGGAGGTACCAGCTTTCACTGGTACCTTTTATGCCGAAGCAAGAAAGGTTAGAGACCTCTGTTCTGATGGTATCTGTCACACCAGGGCTGGTAAGAGCAAGGCAGTGCCCTCCAGAGAGGATCAGCCAGATGCCATGCCTGCAGCCTGGCTTAAGGAGGGACTGAGCATCATCACCAACCCGCTTCCCGCTCTGCGGTCAACATACAAGGGAACAGGCAGAACAATGGGACGTTTTGGGTTGCAATACACAAACTAAATGCTTCTCCTAGGGGCAAAATTACACACTGGATGAAAACATACTATTGAGCCAGGAAGATCTAATCACAGCTCAAGTGTCAGAGCCCTGTGTGCTAGCACTGAGAGCAGCAGCTTCAAGCTCTCCAGGGTTCACACAATTAGCAAGAATCTCACCCGACAGCAGCTAGCTGCAAGGTCCATCACCCGCTTGGGGCACTCGCTGATCATTCCTTGGAAGGCAGCAACATCCAAGCCATAATCCTGTGGGGAAAGGGGAAGAGTAGGTAGAAAAGACCTCAGCTATAAAGTCCTTTAAAGGCTTTGCATCCTTCTCAAGGATTTTCCCTTCCAGTTTGAGGAAGGGAAACATTGCATAGGTTGAAACAAAAAAGGCTGTTTTCAGGGAAGCCCACCATTTCCACGTGAACTGTGTATTAACTGCAGTGTCTTTGGAAATAAATGGGTTTTATGACAGTTAGTTTAACCTGCCACTTCAGTGGAGAAGCTGAGATATCAAAGCGAAAAGAAGTATTTGGAATTGAGGTTCTATAACTTCATCTCACATTGCTGTTCTAACAAAATTTTTTAAACTATAGATGCACTGAACACTTGTGCAATGTAGATTCTGAGAAGACTTTCTCGTGGAAAAACCTCTAGAGAGAAACCTCAGTGTGAAGGCATACACATGTCCAGGTCTGTCTGGTCCAGAGAGAAGCCACAATCTGATACCATGGAGAAAACACCATTACCTGAGTCCTGGGAAGCACTTCAGGGTCAGCTGGGATCCTACCCAAGATTTCACAGAGGACAATGCCAAAGGAAAACACATCCACCTGCAAGAGGGGTGGGAGAGCAGGAGATGGGCCATGGCGTGCACAGAAGCAAAAAATGAGAACGGGGAGTAGCAATGACAAGGTCTTTCCATTAGTTATGCAAACAAACCCACTGGGGAGGGAGGCAGCAAGTCCCTAAGCTACTTCTGGGCTTCTGAATCCACCCAGAAACACCACAGCCCCACTTGAAGCTCAGCCTCATCCTCAGAAAGCCTGACCCCATGCTCTTGGGGCTGGTGCTTCTCCCACAGCTCTGGCATCACCACAGATCCTGCACCAGGCTCATCAGGCTATAACTCATCACGCATCTTCCTCAGGGAGTTTTCACTGTGTTTGTCCATGGCAGCAACCCATTTCCCTAAAAGTATAACTTAACTTAATAAGGAACTTCCAAGTTGCTAAGCAGAGTATTACTAAGCAAAGGTCCAGGCAGTAGGGCAATGTTTCCTGGGGAAGGAGGGAAGGGGTTTTCTGCTATTCAAACATGACACCAGCAAGAAGAGGAGACATCCCTCACAGTTGCTCAGGAACTCTGAGGATGGACAAGGAGATGGGAAGCAGTGCCATACCTTCCGATCATAGGGCTCTCCCCGCAGCATCTCAGGAGCCATCCAGAAAGCAGAGCCCACCAGAGACAGCTTCCTCTCCACATCCTTCACAGGCAGCTCCACCACCTCCCTAGCCAGCCCGAAGTCAGTCACCAGCGCCTCGCGGCCCCGTGGCGTCACTCGAATGAGGCAGTTCTGAAAGGAGCCCATGGGACACAGCGTGAGATGCCTGGTGAGGAAGGGCCAGGACTGAGCAGCACCTTACCAGCTCCACCTCAGCTCTTGGCTCTCAGCTCTCCCCTGACCAGAGACCTGCAATCTGGCAGCACATGCGGACTGCATGGGACAGGTTAGGGATGGACTGATCACATCTGAAGCCGGGAAAAGTCCTTGGAAGAAGCTGTTCAACAGACATGATGATCCGCCTCCTTTTACCTGAAATGACCTTGAGATGTGCATGTTGACCCTGTTCACCATTCAGCCCAAGGAGAGCAGGACCACAGCCACAGCCCTTCCCACTGCCCACAGCCACACATGCCTAATGTGGCTTTCTGGAAGAATTCCTATAAAATTACCTTAAAGCTTCTCAAAATCCCATAATTTTCAGCCTGTTCAATTCCCCAGGATTTCCTCCTCAGCATCTGCTCCCAGGGAACTAGCAGAAATGACAGGCATCATCTCCAGATGGCTCTCAAATCTAGTTGTTACTAGGCTTGAAGCGAGCACACAAACACCTCTCCTGCACATTCAGCCATCATCACTGAAGGTTTGCTAGGTTTCTGTGGGGAAGGATGAACCTTTTTCAGGGCTGAACCACCACGGTAAGACAGAAGGGACAGTCGGTGACCTTCAGCACTCACTAACGTTCCACAAGCAGATCTGGAAAGCTCCTGAGCTCATCACAAAATAGGAAATTGCATCTCACCTGACTTCAGAGCACATTGGCCAAGAAACCTGTGGTTTGAGTGAACCAAGCTCCAGTCTTGTCCTTGCCTGCTGTTTGTGATTTCATGGTTAGTAACTGAGCCAAGTAAACAGCCCGAGGTTACAAAGGTAAGTCTCATTCCTGGGCTGATGTCTCTCAAGACTCTAGCATTTAGAATCATAGAATCATAGAATGGTTAGAGTTGGAAGGAACCTTAAAGTTCCAACTCCCCTGCCCTGGGCAGGGACTTGACTGGCTTCCCCACTGCCAACCTTCATCAATATTTCAGGTTTCTCTTAAAAAGCACAGAAAGCACCAACAAAAAAATGGCTTGTGATATATACACTGCCATCCATCAACCACAAGGACTTGTAGGCTCCATTTCCATGAATCACAAGCCAACCTCTGACATCACCTGGCACAGATATGGTCCAGGCTGGGGGCCAACCCTTCAGCTCACATTCCCTGTGATAAGAGGGACATGCTCCAGATCTACCTGAGGTTTGGACAGTATTGCCCAAAAGAGATCAACAAAGCCCTGCCCCAGCATGTTCCTACTACCATACCAGTGGCAGAGGAAGAGCCATAGCAAAGCTTGTCCCCAGGCCTTATTAAACCTGAGAACAGCAAAGCGTCACCGTTGTTCCTGCCCCACAGTGAGCAGCATGAGCCCATGGTAAGGAAAGCAGCCTCCCAGACAGAGGGCCAATACACCAGAAACATGTGTCTTTGTTTTACACACAAAATGTGTCTCCAGATGCCAGCTGGCACACTGCCAGAGTGTGAAACCCATTGCAGTGACTACCCTAAAATTGGTGGCCTGGATGCTCTGGATCAAGGAGGAACAACTTCCCTGCAGTCGAGTGAGGAGACACACATCTCCTGAGCTCTGCTAGTGCACTGTGCATAGACAGGGACCATCTTACATGGCACTTGCTCCCAGACCCCATGACCAGCTCCTTTAGCAACAGCTTCCTCCTTGCTGTGAGCAGAAAGGACATCTCTGATGCAGCTTCTGCAACCATAGGCAAAGAAAGCCTCATGCTTCCTGCACATATTTCCATCTTTGCTGACAGCAAAGGCGCTAGGAGCAATATATTTTTATCTCTATCTGGGTCTCCTGCTTGGGAAGCGATGATTGCAATGTAATGACAGGTTTTATCATGAAATCCTTGCCTGCAGAAGGATTAGCATGGAGCAGAGGACTGGCACAAGGCCTGAGGCCTCCTGGTTACAGCCCTAAGGGGTCCCTGTATTGTCCCCTAACACAGTCCCCTCAGCAGTCCCAGGGTGACATCTCCTTTCCAGCTGCATACCTTGGAGTTTAGATCTCGGTGGTAGATGTTCTTGGAATGCAGGTAGATCATGCCTCTGGTGATGTCAGAAGCTAAGTCCACTTTTTCCTTCCATGTCAAAGTAACATCTTTGCTGGCCAGGAGCTCCTCCAGGCAACCCCCATTCACGTACTGCAGACAGAGACAAAAAGCAGGTAGCTGTGTGGCCGGGCACGGGTTCCCCTGGGTGCTGAACCCCCCCTTGCCAACTCACAAGCCCCTCCTTCAGGACTGGGTTGGGAATGCCACTGCACACAGGGGCCTCTGTGTGTGGCATGGTGCAAATACTGGGCTCTGCCCCATTGCAGGGACAGCTGTATAAGCCAGCCATGGTCCTCATGCACAGGCAGTGAACTAGAGGCAAAAAGCACGGCAGCAATTCAGTCAAAGCCCGCCACCAACAGCATAGGAACAAGGTGAGACCTCCTTGGTTCTAGCCCAGGCTTTTCCATTAGACCACACCACCATTCCAGAGTCACCCTGGAGGTCCTGCCTCTTTCCATCTGCTTTACTTTCTACTCCTGTCCTCCAGCCCTGGCTCCTCTTCTCCCCAGCAGCTGATCCATTCTGGCCCTTTGGTGGTGCCAAGCCAATCTGAAACACTTTTTGGCTATCTCCCTGAATCTCATACTCCTGCACTGACTGTACCCCACTCCAGCCGTGACCAGCTGTGGGGCAGAAAGGACCAGAAGCCTCTCTGAGGCAATCTCAGAGGTCAGAACCATTCACAGGTGCAGGAGTGGAAGAGGTGTAGATATGCGTTAGAGGATATCTGCCATCCCCTCTGCCAGAGAACTGCAGGGTCCTTGCCTGCCTAAAGCACACTTACAGGCAAGAAACCTTTACCTCCAGAATGGGGTAGAGTTTGTCGTCCTTCACACATATCCCAAGGTACCTAAGCAGAAGAACACACCAGAAAAAAAAAAAAAAAANATCAAGGTTCAGCTCAATCCCTCATTGCAGAACTGCCTTAGAGGTACCAATCCAACACCAGCCCCTGCCAGTGCCCACTGCTCATGGCTACAGGATGTGCCCACCTGACAATGTTGGGGTGGGACAGCTTCTGCAGCAGTCTGATCTCACGCACAATCACCTCTTGGTCCACATCATTCTTGTAGATCTTCACCACCATCACTTTACAAGAAGCAGCCTGGGTCACCTGGAGCCAAGGTTGGAGGAGGACATCTCTTAGCTTCCAAAGATCTGCCAGCCCCTCTGGACATCAGCATCCCTTCCCAACCAAAGGCCTGATCTCATTTCCCTGCTGCCCAGAGCTTTGCACAAGTGCAAGGTGTTGTCCCTTCCACATACGCTCTGCTCCAGTGATGCACGGAGGTGGCTGGTAACAGCTAAGTCCCTCCTGTCCCAACACATCACAACGTTTCTCTGCCAAAATCTGTGTGTTCCTTGGGCTGGAGCAGTTTCTTGGCCCACACTGGGTTACTGCAAAGCTGATCTTCTCCCCTCCAATGCCTTGCATGCAAAGTCCCTTCCCAACCACAGCCTGCCCCACATCTCCATCTGTCCTTCCTACCAGCCTACAAGGTTGCTGGCCACACTCCTCATCCAGAGTTCCTCCTGCACCCCCGCCCATGGCCACTCCACCACCACCCAGGCTCTGCAGACACAACAAAGAAAGCACAGAGTGAGCTCATCTCTCCCTCACATGCTAGGACAGAGGTCCCATCTTTGCTTCCTAGCCACGTGCCAACCTGGACTTCTGCTGCGGATTACCACCAGATGTTTCGTTCTGGCTTCTGCCAGGCAGGGACACTGAAAGCTAAAGAATAGAAAACAAAATGCTTTTCCCCCACTTCACAACACTGAACAGACTGAGCAGGCATTTTTAGGAGGAAATTTGGTGTCCCCTGTGGCAGCACCAGGGCTGGACAGTACTGAATGCAGGGCTTTCATGCGGGCTGCAGGACATGCAGGGGTCCTCTGCCTATCAGCTCATGCTATTGGGGTTAACTATCCCAATGGAAGGTTGCAGACCACATTTACAGAGCATGGTGGTACTTTAACATTTCCACCCTCAATTAACATCTGTTTTAAGGAGACTCATGTATCAAGTGTGACCCATGTGGACATCCTGATAGCTGTCCCAGGGCTAGCAGAGAATCCAGCCATGTGTTTAAGGTGTGTGGGGTATTGTTTGCTTGTTTTAAGGGAAAAATAGTTTAGACACAGCATGAGCTGGTCCCAAAGTTTCCCCATTGCTCTCTGATATGGTTACTTTACATATAAGGTTACTAGTCCAGGTGAGGAGAACAAAGAGCCACATGTAAGATCTAGCTGGGCTGGAAGGAGAAAAATGTTCATTATAATCAGGGCCATAAAACAAACCATCTTGGGAGCAACACAAATCACACAAATCGCTGCTTCCTTTCTACAGGAATGCAACCTGATAGTTGATGTTATCGCTGGAGTAACTGCCTTGAGCAGGGCACAGGAAAGCCAGGCCTCTGACAGCCTCCCCTGATGGGACTCCATAACCACAGACTCTGGGTCACTAATCAGATGTAACTGATTATTAACTGTCATTGCACAGATGTAAATCTAAGAGATGCTATCAATCATCTTCCTCCAAAGACTGTGAGCTCCCTTATGCCCAGGATAGAGTACAGGGAGCAGCTGAAATCGGGAAGATCTGAAAAACTTTCAGAAGAGCTAATGCTGGGTTTCAGTGAGACCTACTAGCTCTGCACAAACTCTGGTGGAGACCCTGAGCTACACTGAGCTTCTGGGTGAGGTTGCACATCCCAGCTGGAAACCACCAGAGCTTACAAAAACTGCCTGGGTTGGCAGAGTTGGCGAGCACTGGAGGGGTTCCTTTCCACAGGACAATGCAAAGTCCAGCCTGGGCTGGAGGAGAAGTGACTGAAAACCAAGGATAGAGCCCCAGCCCCGAGAAAAAGTAGCAGGAGAGATAGGCAAAGGTAATGGACTCAGAAGGTCTCTGCTAAGACCAGACAATAGGACTTTGCTCTGGCCAACCTGGAGCAGCCCTCAGTCCACTATGAATCATACTTAGTGCCCAGTTTTGTACTGGATTGGTGTGGGAACCAGGAAAGTACAGAGAAGCCTGCAATGTATTCTCATTAGATGTTAACAAGTGATGAGGAGTAAAGATCAGGTGTCAGCCTTGAGTGGAGAAATAAAGCTGAAAATCTGGCAGTGGGAAGCTGCAGGAAGTGGGACTGTGCCTCCTAACCTGTATGAAACTTTTTGAGGGCCAACAGAGAAAGAGGTTGCTCAGAGGCTCCTTTTGGGTAACGTCTTAAAATAAACCTCAGAAAAAAGAAGTCAAGTTGCATTTTTCTCCTGCATTTGAGCATCTCAGAGCCCTACATACGAGTGAGCTGCCAGTGAAAGGTTTATGCTTTCACTGAAACTCATTGAAAAGTTCCTTCTTGCACATCAGAAAACTAAGGCAGAGGAAGAGGGAAAGTACCTTGTGCCCAGGCCAGGCAACTCATAACCCACAAAGCAGAAGGCTGTGCCCAGTCCCCGTGAGTCTGAGTCACCAAGCAGAGCCAAGTGAATCCTCCTTCCTCAGCCAACCCACATGGAACAACTGCTGAGAATGGGCTGAACTGAAGGATAAAGGATGCCAAAAGCAAGAGGCGGCCAACACAGGCAATGCCAGCACTTTGGGGAGTGTATGCCTTTGTGTCAGGAGTGGTTTGGAAAACAGCATCTGCTGGCAAAGAGCTTTAAAGGACCACAACCAAGTTAAGGCTTCACAGCAGGAGTGCTGCTGTTCAGGGCTATGAGTCTCCAGGGACTAAACCCTCTTGAGCTAACCCAAGAGGAATCATGTGCCATCAAAGCAGTTGGTTACAGTCACACTCAAGTCCCCAGAGAAATGTTAAGTCCTCACAAAGGGCTGTCATTGTACCAAGTGCTCCTCTGTGGTCTTCTGACTATTTGACCCCTAGCATTTCATCCAAGCTTTTTTGTTTGATTTTTTTTTTTCATTTCTTTTTCTGCTTCTGCTTCAAGAAGCTATTTCATTCTCATTCAAGGTCTGTGTCTCCAGCCTGCCTACTGCTGCAACTGTTACTAAGAAAATCTGCTAGATAAAGAGAAAGTGATGGCAACGGCACACTGTGTAGGTGGGGAAAGCAATTACTAGAGGGAAGCTGTGGTGGGGAGAGGTATTTGTCATGTACTGCTTCAGTCTGCCAAGAGCTGCCATAGACCTTTGGCTGGAGATTCTCCTTGAACAGCTTTAGTGCATTGTCCCTGGGCCTGAAGCTCACCCAAAGGCTCTGTAGCAGCACCAAGTCCAGATGCAGGAGAGGAGGAGACAGAGTCTTGAGAAAGCAGAGTGTGTTTATCAATCCAACCTGGATATTTTCCACAGTTCCATGGCCAGATCTTGTCAGTCTGGCTCCCCTAGCTTCAACGGACTACATGCTTACACCAGCCAGGGATCACCCAGACTGTGCCAGAGTACCCCTCTAGCAGGAGTATCTTATGCTGGTCCAAGAGAAATATGCAGTCATGAGGTTTATCGTGGCACCCATCAAGCTAAGGAGCTTAAGGCAATGGTAGAGTCGGGTCTGGTTTGTTTCCACTGGGTCTGTCACATCTCAACAACCAAGACCGGTGTCAGCAGCCACGTTCTGAGGGCTGCTAGGAGGAGAGATGAGGTGGGCAAACATGGCCACACTGCAAAGCAACGTGGCACTTGCTCTCAGAGATGAAGGCTGAGTCTCATTTCCTAATGTGAAACACCTCCTTTTGCTTTGCTGTTTGCATTGACCACTGAGGGCTTCAGGGAGAGAGCCTCATGTCCCATCTACTCCCTCCAAACAAGCAGTGGCACTCCTGGGCTGAGGAGCAGCGCTGGAGGGCTCGCAAAACTAGCAGCACCCTGGATCCTGTGCTTGCTCAGAGAGGATTAAACAAACTCCCACACCAGTGGAGCTTGGCACGGGGAGCGGTTCACAACAGCCGCAGTGAGAAAAGCAGTTTTGCTTTGGTGACACACCATCTGTATCATGCACTGCCTTGCAGGGAGCCACGAGTCTCCTGACATGAAGGCAGCGGAGGCAGAAGTGGACAACCAGCAACGTGTCCCAGGTGTCCCAGTCTGCCCCTGCCCCAGGTCCCCTGCTCTTTTGACAACAAAGTCTGCACAGAGCATAAATATCCCTGAATCTCATCCAATACCAGTTTAGCTCCCTGACAAGCCTGTTGTAAGGCCAGATGACAGCATCAATGAGCATTGACTGAGTCCTTCCATCTCCCTTTTTGCTACAGAAGGGGAGATTTGCATCAAAGGTGATGTACTGGGGATGTCCTCTCCTCCCTCACCCCATCTAAGAGTGAGCTGGGAGTGAGGAAGACTGGAGCGATGAAGGAAATAAGCTCAGGAACAGATTTCTCACCATCCACACAGCCTGCCCAGCTGCTCTCACAAAGGTGGACGGCCTGTACGTCAGCTTACCTTGTAGACCTTGGAGAAGAAGCCGCTGCCTATCAGCTCGGCACTGAAGTTCTCCCAGAACTCCAGCCTCCTGACAGCGGTGCGCAGTCTCTGCCAGCGGTCCATGTGGAAGTAGGTGTCAGACGACTCACCATAGTACTGCACAGGGCCGGAGGGCTCTGGGGTGATCAGCCCTGCCTCGCACATCATGGCAGCAGCAGCTAAAATATAATGCATTTCACAGTGAGCCCAGGACGGCATTTGGACATCAAATACCTGCAGTAGAGACCGAGACTGGGCAAAGCCTCAGGAGCAGGGGGAGAGGAGGCGAGGCACTGGGATAATGCACCGTGCAACAGACATTGCCCTGGGAAGCACCGATGGGCACTGTCTCCTGGGTAAGTCACCCTGGGCTTAGACCTGCCTTATAAACGTTGTATTTGGGCTTTTTTAGACTAGGGCTTAAAGATGTGAAATTAGGATATGTTGACTTTCCTTCTAATACCTTCTAAAGGTTTTACGATAGATAGGGTGCATCACTTTGAAGACATGATAGTGCAGCCCAAGAACAGTCCAGAAGACTCAGTCTTGCTCCACCAGCTTATGTTAGGTTAAAAGCCACTGCTTCTAAATTGGGCTTTTAGCATATGTCATGTGCCATGTGCTAATGCCACATTTGTTACCCCAGAGCCCTGCACAGGGCTTAACTACTACTGCAGATAAAGGGTCATTGTTGCAGCCATGCAGAACATCTGGAAGGTCGATCAAGACATTTTAGAACTCCTCTGAAACTACAGCAGATCGAACAAAACTTAATCAGAATTAAGACTCTCTTGCTTTGAGAGCAAGGTTGTTTCAAGCTGGTGAAACAGAAAAAAGCACCTCTGTGTGTGTCTGTGAAGGTCAGGCTGGAAAACTGCCTGGAGGAGTGTGTGTAGAGAGATGTGACTGAAGACAGTCCCATTCTGTGAGAATGGCAGTGCTCATTCTGTTCAGCAAAACAGCTCAGAAACTGGCCCTATAAATTTAGCTGGGTGTATGTGAATAAAAGAATGTGAATCAAGGCGCCTCTCGATTTTTGCTGCTGCTTCTGCTTCTACTTTTAGCATACAATTGAGACTTAAGTACTTATCACCACAGGCTGTGGCTTGAGTGTGCTAGCAGGAG
Source organism: Jacana jacana (assembly GCA_013400555.1). NCBI lineage: Eukaryota > Metazoa > Chordata > Aves > Charadriiformes > Jacanidae > Jacana > Jacana jacana. The sequence goes on from VZTM01008368.1 coordinate 79,595, forward strand.
TCACTCAGTCCTAAAAGGGTCCTCATTGGCAGGTGCCTACAGTTCATTATAAGCTCTAAAGAATCACAGAGAAAGGAAATGCCCCACCAACTCTCCTCCTGTCTGTGTGTCCTGAATTTGACTTCAAGCCCCAGGTGCCTCTGGTAAATTGTTTTCCTTTTCCACTGCTCTGATTCTCACACTTCTCTCTCCAGTTTCCTCCCTCCATTCCCCTTTTGCCTTTTTTAGCAGCAGGTTCACACTCCTCCAACGCCTTACGCCATCCTTCCCCTCCTCCTGCATCACTTGCCTCTACTTCCAAAAATGCAGGGGGGTAAATCCAATAGTTAACAGGCTTCTGACACCCTGGGTGAGGCAAACAAGGTGCTTGCTTCTGGGTAGTTGTAACCAACATTGGTACACTGCAAAGCTGTCTGAGCACCTTCCACCCACAGCATGTGCTCTGAGTCCTGGGGGTTGGTGAGCTGTAACAGGTGAGTCAATGGGTAATTCTTCAATGCTTCCAGCTGAAGCAAAGGTAAACTCTGCTCTCCCTAAGTTTGTGTCCTAGAACTTGCACCAAACAAGGAGCTATATCAGCACCCCTTGAGGCCATGGATTTTTTCATTGCTACTACACTTCTGCAGGACAAGGTGAGATCTGCACTGAGATGTGCATAAAACATTTGCACCAGCTACCCACAGTCCAGCCACGACCCAAAGACAGAGGTGCCAAACAGGGACAGACAGACATGGCAGGGCTAAGCAGGACAGGAATTCGTGGAGAGCTGAGGGCAGGCAGACAGCACCAACCAGGGCAGGGATCCCTGACACAAAAGCAAACGAGCTCCAGGCTGAGACTCAGGGAGCTGCAAGGCAGGGGAAGAACAGCACAAACTTCTGAAAGCAGCCAGACCCCAAAGTTGGCACGACCAGACAGTCCCACACAGACTGCAGGAATCCACTCCCAACAAAACCAACACAACATGTGGGCTCCTGCAAACACTGCAGGACCAAAGCCCCAGAACTGCTCATCAAGCAGCGAGCCCATGGCCACAATCAATAGAGAGCCCTCCCATCAGGCAGAGTACATGAAAGAGGTTACAGGGCCACAGGTTTAACCCTGCTCTGACCCAAGAACAGGCAACAAAGGAACATCCCATGATGGAATTCATCTGCAGACACCTGCCTGGAAGGTTTTGCCTTGGGATGATCACTGCTCCGGTCAGCCAGCACCATCTGAAACACAGCCCCCTCGGTCAGTGAGACACAGAGGATCTTCTCCACATCCCGCACAACTGGCCAGGACAGAAGGGAAACACTGACAGGGTCTGACGGATCCTGCTGACCCCAAGCCACCAGCAAAACATAGAGAAGGAATGGCAAAGCCTCACCCTAAGCATCAGACCCATCTTTGAGGCTGCACTCTTGGGGTTTACTCACTCCTGCCCCCAATCCTGGGGCATGGGTTTGCCCTCTTCTGTTGCGTAGATGGCAAACCAGCAACACAGCAAGCCACAACCTCCCCCCAGAGCACTGGTCACTCAGCAGTGAGTATCCCCAACTGCTGCTCCAGCCACCAGAGACACATATAACCAGCAAGCTCCAAAAGCCTCTCCCCTGACTTTAGCACCCTTCAGTAACAAAAGAAAGAGGAGCTCTCCTCAGCAGAGCAGCACACCCACAGGTGCCTGGATCCCCAGCCACCTTGCAGCCCCTCCTGCCCCCTGGGTGACCCAGGCACAGGTACAGCAAGTTGCCTTAGGCAAGGCAGGATGCCTGCAGCAGGGAATGGTTTCCTTTTCAGAGGCGCCTCTGTTCCCACTTACCACCTCCTTCCACCATGACCTAGTTCATCAATGACCTCTTTGTCCAGCAAGGAATCCCTGCAGCATCCCCCACATGCCAGGAATGGCCCCTCGCATTATGCCACCGAGTGGGAGCTGAGTCTTTATTTTCTTATAAATGCAGCTGTTTGTCACCAGATTAGTGCTGACAGAGAGGCCGGGGAAGAAAATGGCCTTCCAAAATGCCAAGCTTTATTTGAAGGACTCAGAGGAGGATGGGGAGTGGGAAGGGCGATCTCTAGGGACAGCCTGCAGCCCCAGGCAGGGCACATCCTTGGTCACCAGCAGGGTGACCTGCATCACCCGAAGCTATGCTCTTGTCCGAGCAGGCAAAGCACTGGGGCACCTGCCTGAGTTCCTGGTGCTCCGAGCTCGAATTCAACCCACAGCTGGGAGAACCAGGGTGCCACTGGCTCCTACCACCCTGTGGGCAAACTGCCCTCGTCCCCAAGGTTTCACCTGCGCCCACAGTGAGTGAGGAGCAAACATGAGCCTCCCAGCTCCCCCAGGGTGGCAAGAAACACTGAGGAAGCAGGAAACACAGGGAAACACAGGGAGCCAGGAATCATTTGGCTGCTGTGACCTGCCATTGCAGAGAACCCACTCCTTGACAGATTAAAGCACAAAATTAGCAGTGCTTTTGAAAAGCAGACCTGGGGCACCACCTTCCTCTGGGCTTTCCTCACCTGCAGGCAGCAGGCAGGCACCCGCAGGGAAGGGTCCAGCTCCCCGGCAGGGCTCACTGGGACTGCCCACCCTCACCACCATGACACGGGCTCAGTGAAGCTCCAGCCACTGCCAGGGCTGGCAGAGAGGGGGCCATACCCAGCCCAGCACACGAACCCTGAGAAAGCAGTTGCACGGCAAAAAGTGTGGCTCCAGCCCAGGGACAGGCCAGCAGAAGTGGGTGGGTGTCAGATGAGGGGTCCCTCTGTTCAGCAAGGCAGTACCCATAGCTCCCAGGTAAGGCACCGCCCGGCAAATAGGCTCTCTCCTGGAGCCATGCCCAGCCAGGCAGCCCCAAGCACCACACAGGCCCCGACTCCACTGCAGGGATGCAGAAGTCAGGTTTCAAACCCCACTTCTAGACAGCAAATTGTCCTGCATAAAGGGAAGAATAGACTCCCCTCACCCACCAGACAGCTAACCTGCCTCCCCTGCCACCGCTTCTAATCATCAGGAACGCAGATAGCTTCTCCCCAGTCTCCTCTGCCAGAAAGTGGGAGGCTGGACCAGCTCCAGGGACCACCCAGCACCAGTAAGCCCAGTGCCTGATGGCTAGAACCTTGCCCTGGGGAGCAGCATGTAAAAGCTTACCTGGTGGTTACCAAGGTGCCACCTTCTGAGCGGGATCCCTCTGTAAACAAAGCATCTTTGGCAGGACAGCAGGCTGCCAGGACTGGGGGCTACAAATGGGGGAACCCACCTCCCTGGTGAAGGGGGCTGGCACTGACTGTATGTGTGCTGGATTTGGCCTTTTGGTGGGGATAGGGTACAGAAGGAGCTGTAGAAATCTGTAGGTGCTATTCAGTATTTTGTAAGTGTCTAGCACTAGGATTTACCTGCTGTGCTGCTGATAACGATCCTGCTCCTTCACTGGGGGCCAGTTGTTTGCATCTCAGCAATAAAGCGGTAAAGCAGTCACCAGGTGAGTGGTTTTTCTCCTGGGGTGCACGGGCATCCTGCCCTGCAGCCCCCTCTATCCTGCCCTGCCCACACTGGCTCAGGCAGAGGGAGGCATGAGTGTTCCTCAGCTCCTGGCTGAGCATGCAAAGCAAGTGCTGATAACGATGGTGACATGGTGACGTTAGATGAGATCATCTGTCTGAGCCAGATGAAGAAAACACATCAGTAGAGTTATTCGGCATTTATCTCTGTCAACAGAAAGGAACTTTCTTCAGTTCTGGCTTTTTATAACAGTCACCAGCACACCTTAGCAGATCAGGTAAAACTAAAACATGTTTGCTGACCAGTACTATGTTGGTGATCCCTGGAAATAGGTCAGCAGGATTTTTGAGTTCTTGACCCATGAAAAAAAAAAGGAAAAAGTATTACCCAGATACTCTCAGTGCGGGGAGGAGGCGAAAGACAGACCACAGCTCCCACTGCCTTGTGAGAGGATGGTTTCCCAGTGATGAACAGTGACATTCAGTGAGGATGTCGGGAACAACCCTGCAGCCAGCAGCTCCCAGCATCAGCAGGAACCAGCTGGCTTTCCCTGGATGTCATCATTATTCAAGTCAGCAATTAGCTCTGCATAGACATTCTCACATATACGAGGACATCTAGGCTAAGTTTGGCCATTTCCCTCAAGCCAACCCCAATATATTTGATCTTTCTAACAAAAAAATCCTCTGTTGGAAAAAAAAAAAAACCCAACATAATCAGGAAGGCAAATTAAAGTAAACATTGCAGCAGGGATACGGAGAGCCATTGAGCATGAGAGCATTTTTTTTAAATGAAATAAATAATTACAGCCCTGAAAGACTTTAAAAGCTCTGGGTATGTCACTGGCAGGATTATATTAAACAATTTTCACTTTGCAAATTCAAGTGCTTCTTACGTTGCTGTCAATAAGAACATCTGTGAATCACCTGGACAAAGCCCTGCCCTCCTGGGACAGCATCATGCTCTCAGGGCCAGGATCTCACCCTAGATAGCAATCCCAGCCTTTACTTGACTCCCAGCACCTGGACTGCTGTGTCCAGCTCTGGAGTCCTCAACACAGGAAGGACATGGAACTACTGGAATGGGTCCAGCAGAGGGCCGCAAAGATGATCAGAGTGATGGAACACCTCTCCTACAAAGACAGGGTGAGAGAGCTGGGCTTGTTCAGCCTGGAGAAGAGAAGGCTCCAGGGAGATCTTATAGCAGCCTTCTGGTACCCAAAGGGAGCTACAGGAGGGATGGGGAGGGACTCTATCAGGGAATGTAGTGATAGGATGAGGGGTAATAGTTTTTAATTGAAAGAGGGAAGATTTAGATTAGATAGCAGAAAGAAATTCTTTACTGTGAGTGGTGAGACATCAGAACAGGTTGCCCAGAGAAGCTGTGGCTGCCCCATCCCTGGAGGGGTTCAAGGCCAGGCTGGATGGGGCTTGGAGCAACCTGGTCTGGTGGGAGGTGTCTCTGCCCAGGGCAGGGGGGTTAGAACTTTAAGGTCTTTAAGGCCCCTTTCAACTCTCACCATTCTATGATGATCTATGACTACAAGGGGGAGACAAGCTCTTAAGATCTTCTGGCCCTAAAAATCAATATTTCCCCAAAGTTTTCAAGGAAGAGATTAATTGTCTGTAACTTTACTTTTAGCAATGAAAATTTTTGAAGATAAGTGGAGAGGGACTGACTCCTCCAGCAACAGACTGGCCTCTTCCCTACACATCTACAGGAGAATGAAGACACAGCTGGTTCCCTCCTCATCCAAGAATCCCTGATCTCTGCCTCCCTTATGCCCAGACCCAGAGAAATGGCTTCCCACTTGAAAAGGCTTCCACAAAACTGAGAAAGACTTGGCAGGTCAGGATGCAAAAAGACATTTAGGCACCTAAGATGCATTTGGCCTCTAGCAGGGTGAAGGACAGTCAGGCACTGAAGTCCTCCCAGAACCTGGCTGCTTTGGGTAAGTTTAACCCAACCATCAGTGGAGGTCTCTGCAGAGTCCTCCCCAGTAATAGAAATAGTCCTCCCCGTGCATAGAAAGTGCCACAACACTGACTGCTCAACTGGAAATTAGTGGGTATTTTGAAGGAAAAGAATTAAGAACAAGTGAAAAAACAATCTCCAGGGCAGTCAGCAGAGAAGGCTTTGAGTTGGCTTGCTGTGCAAAATCGGTGATGATCAATAAGGCACACAGATCCCTTTTGGGTGGAAAAGGGCAGAAAAGAGTAGAAAAAAAAACAACCAAACGTGTAACAACTCAGCAGTCACAAGCCTAATCCCACACAGTTACTGCCTATCTTGGCTCCCTCTGCTACTCTCTTCATCTGTTTTCTGTGATTTTTACTTTCATTCCGAAGACTCATAGTACCAGGCCCTTAATTGAGATCATATGGCACTTACTGCACCAGCATATGTAAATCTTATTTTCCCCTGATATTTAATTGACACTATACAAATGAAAAAGCAGCACAGGGCACGTGGGTGTTTAAAAGGAAGCTCAGCATGTGGGAACTGTCAAGCGTTTCAGCTTGTTAGAACATCTCCAGCCCACCCGCTCCATCAAGAGAAATGCATTAGCATGAGAAAAGATACCATGACCTTACTGCTGAAATGTTTGAGGCATCATCTGATAGCAATTACTGTAACTTGGGTGTTACAGCCCAGAGAGGAAGGCTGGAGGCTGGGGAGGGGGGTGGGGGCCATAGTGTCAAACAGCCCATGAAGGGCTGAGCTCGCAAACCCCAAACATGTTCCACAGCATGTGAAGGCCATGCCCTTTATCTTTGGAGTTTCCAACCAAAACCTCAAGGATAAATCTCAAATCTTAACCACTCTGTGTTGCTTCGCAGAAGTCAAGAAATTCTTTTCAGCTCAAGGATTGCTCTTGTTGCAGATGGCCAGAGTCCTAAGCAAGAACAAAGGCCCGGGGTGCCCGCGACACACCACTGGTGGACCATCCCACGGTGAACGAGTCTCTGTGTCCATCTCTCTCTAAATGCCAAAAGGCAGTAAAAGCACTTTGCTGGTTTTGCAAGATATTCTGATATCTCAGCATGGAAAACCCCACCTGCAACAACCAGCATTGCTCCTCATCAGGGAGAACAGTTTCCTGCCTCATGGGTCCTCTCCTGTGTCTTGCTTCATCTGCTGAAATGTTTGCTACCTCCTGTCCATAAGAGCACACTGGGCTGGAGACTGCCACGCGCTGTGCTGCGGGCACACCGGTAGCACCCCACAGCAGTGGTACCTGGTGCTAACAGGGCTTTGTAAGTTCAACAAGCTGCTGAAGCCCTACGTGGTCTTTGCCAGCAGTTTCTGAGCAATGCAAAGCTCCCCCACAGAGCTTCCTGCACAACCTCTCACCACACACACAGGGAGTTTTCCTCCTAAACCTGGTCTGCGCGTTTCCAAACCACTGGATGTCACTCAGTTCCTGCCTTCTCTTAAAACACCCAGAAAAACCATTGACTAGAAACAGCACCAAATCACCTAAAAGCACTTCACTCTGGGGATGCTTAGAGGGCATTAACTGGGCTTTGCCCTTTGGGAGTCATGTGGGGAGAAACTTGATTTTACACATGGAAAAACACCAGGAAATGGCTCAAAGTCTCAAAAATGCCCCAGCATCACTTCAGAGAGGACCCATGCTACAGCCGTATCTCCATGGCTCAACCAGGGGATGAGAAGATAGCTAATGGGCACCCACCTCCTGCTGACTGCAGACCTGAAGCAGACTTTATGTATTCCATAGATGGTTAAACTGTAGGGAATGTTCTGTTAGAGAAGAAACGTAGCTATTTTAGTAACCATACCAAATCCTTTCAAGGACTTAGTACGATAAGTTCTCATTGGCCTTGAGAACATGGTGGCTTAAGACAAGGATGCAATAAATATGGACATTGACAAACAGGTGATAGCAGGAAGATCATTAGTTTTAATAGCCAGTTAAGCAGTTAGAATATTTTGCCAACATGAAAAGTGAGCCAAAGGACAGATGAAGAAGATGAAGATTGAGGAATCATAGACTAGAATCATATAATCATATAGGTTGGAAGAGACGCTTGGGATCATCAAGTCCAACCATCAGCCCTATTCTACAAGTTCTCCCCTACACCAGATCCCTCAACACCACATCTCATCTACTCTTCAACACACTCAGGGATGGCAACTCCACCCCCTCCCTGGGCAGCCCAGTCCAGGCTCTGACCACTCTTGCTGGGAAGAATTCGTTCCTCATGTCCAGCCTAATCCTACCCTGCTGCAGTTTGAAGCCATTCCCTCTTATTCTATTGCTGATTGCCCATGAGAAGACACCAGCACCAACCTCTCTACAATGTCCTTTCATGCAGAGGTCTTGGCCTTGTTGAAGCCCACGCCATTAATATTGGCCCATCCATCCAATCTATCCAAGTCCCTCTATAGAGCTTGCCTGCCTTCATGCAGATGAACACTCCCACCTCACTTGGTGTCATCTGTAAACTCACTGATGGTGCTCTCTATATCCTTGTCAAGATCAATAAAGACATTAAAGAGAAATGGCCCCAGTACTGAGCCCTGAGGAACCACTTGTGACCGGCCGCCAGCTGGATTTAACTCCGTTGAGCACCACTCTTTGGGTCCTTCCCATCCTTCCAGCCAGTGCTCGATCCAGCAGATTCTAGGCCATGAGCAGCCTGTTCTTCCATGGGAATTTGGTGGAGGACAGTGTCAAATGCTTTTCTAAGGTCCAGATATATTATATCCACTGTCTTCCCCTCATCCAGCCATCGGATCATCTTGTCATAGAAAGAGACCGGGTTGGTCAGGCAGGACCTGCCTTTCATAAACCCCTGCTGACTAGGCCTGATCCCCTGGTTGTCCATTACATGGCTTGTGATGACACTCCAGATGATCTGCTCCATGACCTTCCCTGGTATCAAGGTCGAACTGACAGGGCTAGAGTTTTCCAGATCCTCCTTTTTGCCTTTCTTGTAGATGGGTGTTACATTTGCTGCCCTGCAGTTCATTGGGACCTCCCCACTCAGCCATGACTTCAGGAAAATAATGGAAAGTGGCTTGGTGAGCACATCTGCCAGCTCTTTCAGCGCTCTTGGGCGTAACCCATCTGGTCCCACAGACTGGTGTGCATCCAGGTGGTCCTGCAAGACATGAGTCCTTCCCAGGGCAGTGGAGGACAAGCTCAAATCCTGCTGTGTCAGGGCAGGGTTTGCCTGCCTGCCTTGGGGGCAGCACCCCAAGCTGAGTTTGCCTCAAGCATCCAGGACTGCTCTCCCCTCTTGGAGCTTTCCAAGAGGGGATGTACCAAATCCATCACTGTCTTATTAAAAAACACAGGACTTGTGGGAAGTTGAGAGCAGGCAGCACTGCCTACTGAAACCAGCTCTTCCCATTGCCACCACAGCTGCAGAACCCTTAACCCGACTCTGGCAGAACTGTGGGGTGGGCAGCAGACCCCCATCTGGCAGGCTCCTGCCCACTGTGGGTTTGTACAGCACAGTTTGCTCACTGCCTACTTCCACACAAGGTGGGACAGGAGCAGAGAGGAACCCCTGGCAGCAACCCAGCAGTTGAGCAGAAGGCTGGTGAAGATGCAGTTCATGTAGCTTACCTCTCCCAGGACATCAAAGCGCATTCCCACCCCACTGTAACTCCAGCAGCTTTAACTTGCAGCGGGACAGAGCTGACCCCACAGCACATCCACTTCATCTTATTACAGCTGTCCCTGAGGACGTGGGAGCAGCCCAGCACCAGCCAATCACTTGCTAATTAGCAGCAACACAACACCTCAGGTTTGGTGACAATAGGTGTACTCCACTAGCCTTAAGCTCTCCTGTTGAAGATCGGATGGCACAGGAGCGAAAGCATTTGCCATCAGTGTTAAAAGTTGAAAGTTGTCTCAGAAACTGTGCTCCAAGTCATAACCCCATGGCCTTAATTTATGAGAAGCCAGCCTGCTGCTTTACATAGTTTTCATTGCAAAATCTGCCCTTTAGGGAGAAGATTATACAACCCTTAATTTGAACGGCAGGAATGGTCCTGAAGTGTTTTCTTTAAAGGCACAGATGTTTTAAACTCTGACTGCAGGAAGCCACCAGGTTTCCGGTCCCCAGCAGAAGAAAACTGGCTTCGGTGCTCACCAGGATGACAAGCAGCAGCTTCCTCCATACAGCAAGAAGTGGGGAGGTTGCAGAAAAAGCACACCTTCTGCCATAATCAGGCTTCCCCACTGCTCTGAGGTAGCTCCTGTGCCACTCCCCAGGTGCAGGTACCTTTGGGTGCAGCCTGAAGAGCCTGAACACACTCCCGAAAGCTCTGCCAACAGGTATAGAAAGGTGCTTTGATTATGAGAGGACCTCCAGTTTCAGCTTATGAGCTTACACATTGCTTTGGGATCCTCTGAAACATCACTAGAAAGCAGCAAACCAGATGATGACAGCACTAATAATTTAAAGAGAAAGCACCACCAGTGTATCAGTGCAAGCATCAGCAGCGGGGGCTGCTGAGGGCTCTCCTGAGCAAGCAGCACAAAAGCGATGCTGGAAACACAGCTGCAGCTCACCCCACACAGCCTCCATGCCAGCTGCGAGAGCAACGTTCCTCCATGAGTGCCTGTTCCCGGGGGAGTAAGAATCATCACGAAAAGCACAGGTAAATAGGTACCGGGTACCCTGAGTGACTCAGCCCTGACTCCTGCCTGCAGAAGAACGTGGGCCAGGTGAGGAGCCTCTAGTGAGGAGCCTCCAGTGAGGTCCCTCCCTGCAGGGCTCTCAGTGCTGCCTGGTCTTCCCCACACTGTGGGCCCATCCCGTGATGAGCTGATGTCCCAGCTCTGCAGCCTCGCACTTCCCTTAGCCTCACTGCTCGGCTCCAGTTTGGCTCTAGAGCCTTTTCCTGCCCAGGGACAGGAGCGCTGTAACTCATCCTGTGATTTACACCCATCCACCCGCAGGTACCTCCGCTTTGAACACTTCAGCTCAAGCTGGTGGCTGTTTGGCCCCTTGCAGGTTTGTGCCAAGCTGGGACTGACCTTGCATGACAATAGCAATGCTTTCACTACTCCAGTGCTGGCTTTCTACCACTGGTTTACCCCACACCTAAACTCTGCATGCAGGTTTTACACAGCCTCCACCTCAGTCTTCCATGTTGTCTGAGATGTGGGATTCTTTATAAAAATTAAAACAAGATACATTTGTGATTGAAACTGAAGGCAGGATCCCGTAGCTCGAGCATGCTCTCCCCTGGGTGCTGTTTCTGCACTGGAATTGTCTGAACTTGGCAAGGAAATGGAAGAAAGAGACCCTGGAGCTGCTGGGCCACCATTGTGGGAGGTTCCTGCCCAAGCTGTGCTAGGTCCTGCCCTTCCTTGCTGGGTCTGCAAGCCAGGCACACCGTGGAAGGGCTGGGGAAGAGAGACCTTTTCTGCAAAGCAGAGACTGGGCTGAAAACACATCCCTCCTTCGGCAAACCAATCTGAGCCAGCACACGCACAGTATGTGCTAGCAGCCTCAAAGGCAAACTACTCGCTTGAACCCAGAGCAACTGCCTAGGAGCTCCACACCAAGCACGGACTGTGTTCCCCTCCCTCCCTCATCATCTTCTTTCTTGCAGTCTTCCAAAAAAGCCCAGAACCCAAATTAAGCCCAGATCTCCGAATTAAGACTAGGGACAGTTTGATAGACATTGGTCTCCAGGGACCACCGAGCAGGGTCCTGGGGAGAGCAGCTGAGAAACCACCTCTGGCTCGGCTCAGGATGAGCCCAGGCCAGGACACCCGCCAAACCGCTCCTCCCGGAGCTACTCCGCCTCACCATCACTCTCTGGAGCATTCCCCCCCCCCGCACCTCGGGAGGCTTCAGGACACCGCGCAGAGCTCTCGGGACTAGAATCAGCTCGGTCTCCATCCCCGAAGGGGAGACAGGGCAGCCCAAAAGCCTTAAGTAATAAAGCAGCGCCGCCTCGCAGCTCGCTCAAGCGCCCTACGAGCGGCAGGGTCCGGGTGCCCGGCACCGCTGGGGCTCCCCGCCGCTACCGGGGGACGGCGGGCTGCG
>VZTM01008368.1:91255-102343 GCA_013400555.1 Jacana jacana
GCCCCGGCTCCTCCGTGGAGCACCGCAAAGCCGGCCCCCAACCATCGCCTCCCGGTCCCACGGGGGGGCCGCGATGGGCTGAGCCGCGCCCGCAGCACCTCGGCTCCGGGGCCAGGGCTGCCGAGCCCACCGGACACCGCCGTTAGTCCCCAGACATTAAATGGCCACAGGACCTGGCACTGGCACTTCCCAGCGTTTCCAAGAAGCCAGAAGGGCTCTCGCCATCCCAGCCTGAGGAACGACAGCACTTTCTATTCCCATCTCTGACCACGGGCAAAGTCTTCTCACCTCTCCTCTGGCTCCTCTGCCATCCCATCCCTTCACCCCCAGAACACGGCTGCTTGGTGAGGGCACAGCACACACCACCACGTGCTCCATCTCCCTGTGCACCCACGGGGTGGAAGCAGGGTGACCCCTCTTGCTCGTGGGACCACCACCACAACCTTTCTCCACTGACACAAACAGGGTGAGGGTGCCCTGCAGATGACAGCAAGCCCACTGTGAGAGCACCCAGGACCCATTTTGGTTGTTTGATAAGGACAGGACAAAAATCTGGGTGATGTAGGAGGTAACTGGGACTTGAGGAACGCAGCTGGTGACATCTGTGCTGCACTAGTGAGCAGTACAGGGCTCCCCAGAAAGCAGTGTGGGACTAAGGCATGTGCTCAGTCCTCTGTCCCCTCCATGGCACTCCTGTCCCCACCAAACAGCAGGGGCCAGGGAGAAGCACAGGCAAGAAGGGGTAGAGGCCCCTGCCCACCTCTCTGGCTCCCTGGGGACTCTCCACGCTGACACGGCTAGAGGCACATGAAGCAGAAGCAGTAATGCAGGCGACAGGGGAGATGCTTGGAGCAGCCACACAGGCTCTCCTGGGTGAGGGTCCTTAAATTCCCCCTGCAGAGGTATTTACCAGCCAGGGTAGTTTCCTCCAACAGGAACAAGAACGGGTGGAGCAAAGTTGGCTGGTTGGATACAGCAAGAAATGTCACTTCAGGGGTATCACAGACCCTCTTCCCCTAAAGTACTAGAGACCCTCTCCATCAGAGCTGGCACAGGGCGCTGACACATGGAAAGCAATATCTAGCTACTACAGACCACAGGTTTGGCCTCAAGGCCCCAGACACAGTATGCTTTGAAGCCCCTTGTACTTCAACAGGACAGCCACCAACAGCAGAAGCAAAAGGAATCCCTTCTCCCTGGGATGCCCAGGGGTCACTTCACCACGTGAAAGGCAGGTTCCACAGATCACAACACAAAATGCACTTCCAAAGCCACCCTCTTAGTACTAAAAGCCAGCATTTAGCCTTAACTAGCTGTTAAGCTTTTCATGCCTTCTAGATACCTGACTTTAAGAACAGTCACTGCCCATTTACTGCTGTCTTGTAAACCCGGTTGCTAAGATGCAGCTGTACAAGGAGAAGCCATCTCCAGGAGTGACCTTCCACTGCGGCGCAGGACCCGAGCGAGCGCAGTTGTTGATGCACTGAGGTTTTGGGAGGAGTGACCCGCAGAGCTGCCCAGCCCTGCGCCCACAACCCCCGCTATAGCTCTGGGCTACAAACTCCTCCCTCAAATTGGTGGCCGTTCCAGGCATTTCCCTTTCAACCAACAGCACAAACACAGCGGGAACAAGCAGATTTGCATGTGTGCCATCAAGAGCTCATCAGCAGGCTGGCACCCCAGGACGGTCGGTCAGGCTGTGCACTGGGTACCTGCAGCTCCATTTCCTCAAGGGGAAACGAGGAAAGGGATTCACAGGGACTAAAATCAATTCCATTGACAGGAACTGTGTCAGCCATCTCAGCAAATCCAAGAGGTCGGCCAGGCAAGCCTATTTGCAGGGTGAAGCTCCCATGACCAAAGTTCATGTGAGGATGCAATGCATCCCCAGTCACTCTGGTGCCCAGTGCCAGACACGTCTCCCAGCTGCCGGACAGTCTCCCCTTCAGGTATGGCTGGCCCCGGTGCTGCCCAGCCAGCTCTCTGCCTTCCCTGCCCTCCCTCCTGCCTGCTCCTTCAGCAGTGGCCATCAACAGCAACGTACCCAGTGCCAACATCTAGGTCCCAGTGCTATTGATCTGGGAAGGGTTCTTAATGATTCTGAGGTTGCAATTAAGACACAAATGAGGTCAAATGCTCAGGGAACCCCAGCTCCTTTCTCCCCTTTTGCTTTTCCCAGCACCGACACCCCTTCAGAGCCTGTGTACCTGCATGGTGCACCCAGCCAAGCTTGTGATCAGATATGCTGTACAGAGCACCCTGCTACACCTCCCTGCCTCCCTGCCAGCACGGATCATTTTCCCTGCAACAAGCAGCAGCCGAGCAGCCCCAACAGCAACTGCCCCTCCAGCCAGCGGGGAAGCTGCTGTTGAGCGACCATTGGCCAGTGTCAGACAGAGCAGTGCTCTTCTGGTGCTCAGACTCAATTCAGCTGAACGTCAGACAAGCAGCACCGTCGAGAGCAGTGGGGTGGCTCAGTGGCCCTGGTGCTTACATCACCAAGGCAAATGAACAGCAGGCAGACAACCCACCAGGAACAGCACTATCAAGCAGACGCTGCCAGCAACAAACCTCACAGTGTGGAATGCTGAGAAGCACCTGCATTACTATGCAAAAAAGCCCACAGGAGCCAGGAGTAAGTGCCACTTACATTTCCTATTGCAAGAATCTCCTTCTTTTGTCCAGCTGCTTTCCTCCCCTAGCAAGACCTTAAAAGATGCCAGCATCTCTCCCAGCCTCCTTGGTGTCCTCAGGTTCCCCCACGCCAGCATGCCCATGGCACGGCTGGCAGGAGCAGGGGCTCCAGCACGCCTGCAGCAGCAGCGCTGCTCTAAGAGGCCTGCAACCCTTCCTCCACCCCTGCTTTCAATCTCTTTAGAATTATCAAGGACCATGGGAAGTTGTCAAGGATGTTCTTTTCTGTGTGCCTGCTGTCACCGAAGTAATTAAACAAAGGGCAAAGGGTGTCCCTGGAGGAGCTGAGCAGCCATTTAAGCCTCTCATCTGAAGCCAGCCCAGGACACCAAGTGCTTCTGAGCATTTCCAAGGCAGCCAGCAGCCATAGCACCCCATCGGGAACTTGTGAGGTGATGGCTGCCTGTCCCAAATGCTGGAGATCTCTGCAGGTGGATGGAGAAAGATCATTTATTGAATCACAGGTATGGCAGGATTTGCTCCCAAAGCATCAGCTTAAAGAGGAGCTTCTGGCAGGTGCAAAAGGGCCCAGCAGAAAAGGTCCAGCATATGGAATATCCCTCTGCTGAGGAGAGATGAGGGGAAACAGCTGGGTCTGCAGACGATGGCAACAAAGAGAGGACCAGAAAGACGTGAGATGGGTCTAGGCAGATCCAAGCTCATGGAATGGCTGTGTCCTCCAAAGCACAGCCTGACATCACTCTGAAGGTTATTCAATGTGCTACAAGATATTTGTTCCCTTTGTCGCAGGGCAGCAACAGCCTGCCACACAGCCGTGCTGACCACATGCACCCTTTAGCAACTGCTCCAGGACTTTGTCCTTGAATGACCTTGAGGACTGATATCATCCCTGACTGTCAGCCAGAGCAGGGGCAGACGTGTTGTCCCTCGGCATGTTCCAAGCCATGGGATCTGCTGCACCCTGGGCAGAAATGGTGAGGCCTGAGCTCCGCCATGTGGAGGGAGACCCCCAGCCTCACCTCTCCACCTTGCCAAAAGTCATGCTCACCAATGGCTCTGCACCATAAGCCACCCCTAGGAGGGACAGCCGCTCCCTCACCACCAGCCCACCCTCTCCTCCTCGCAGGAAAGTCCCCATTTTCTGAGTTACAAAAATTGCTCTTAGCTTTTGGCATCTGTGATCCTTCCTCAGGGAAGGACTGTGCCCTCCTGCAAGACGCAAAAGCCAAGTGGCACTGACTCTGTCACACACAGCCCAGCCGTGCCCCACTGGATGCCTCAACCAGATTTGGTGGCATCACTTGCAGAGCAGACTCAAAGCAACAAACACCCGCCAGAAGTGCACAGACCTCCTGGAGTTAAGAAGAGACAATGGTGAAAGTGCAATTTCTGGAGGGAGAGCCCCTCTCCAGCCCCCTCACTGACACCTTCCCCAGGCTGCACAGCAGCCAGCATATCCCTCTAGCTCATGCCCACAGTGTGGGGCGGCGAGCCCCGGCCGCAGCCAGGTGCCACTGGCAGATTTGCTGCAGAGGGGGCTGGCGGAGGCTTCTCTCACCCAGACGGGCTCTCCCCCAGCTCTCTGGAGGCTGCAGGGAGGCCATATCCCTCCCCCGCTAACCGCCTCCTGAAGGTCACTGCGCCGCTGCCTGACCTCCCGAAGCACCTTATCGGGAGGCGGTGGCCGTGACACTGCTCTGTGCAGCGCGTGCAGCTCTGCTTTGGCAAGCCCGCACTTGGACTGACGTTTGCCCTTGGTCGCCCGGCTGACACAAACCCCACGCTGCCTCCTGCGCAGCTCTGTGCCACCCCAGCTCCCCATGCCCCTCGGGGACATGGTTCCTTCCTACCTCCAGTGCTGTCATGCTGAGCTCTGGCTCGAAGCAGTGGCTAGCACAGCTCTGGGAACATCCACCCTGGGGACACAGGAATAGGAGCAACACACAACAAGGTGAAACCTTTCCTCTGACAATCGCCAGGCCAAAAAGACGATGAGAGCAAGCATAACCTCTGCAGGGAGGCCTTCCCCAAGCCAGACACCACAGCCTCCCACAGCACACTCTGCAAGCTGAGGGACCAGCCACCTTGTGTTCTCCTGAGCTGCACCCTTTCTGCAGTCCAGAAGAAATCCTTCTGCTGCTGGAAGGCATGGATGCGCCTTCCCCCTGCTGCAGCTACCTCTGCCCTCCACTTCGTGCTGGCACCAGCCTCTGCACCAATGGTCCCGTGAGCCAGACCTGAAGACCAGTCCCTCAGAAAATTAATTCATCAGGAGAAAAGTGAAGGTATTTTTCTGCTGACTCAGCTCCCTGGTCCTGCTCTTTACCCAACATTACAAACCTGTGCCTGAAAGGGACCACAATGAGCACCACAACAGTGCCCCCTTCTCCTAGCTCTGACCCTGGCACACACAAGACAGTGGCCAGGTGACCCTGGCCTCACTGCCATCAGAGGGCCAGCTTACCACCACCACTGCCTTTTTGGCCTCTGCAATACACAGCCCAACGTCCAGTGCTCCCCTTTTTGAATCCTTGACCACCTTCTCCCGTATGTTTCTTCACTCACTCCACATGCTGAAGTGTAGTAGGGACCTCTTCCAAAATAAAGTTGCATTTTTTTGTCCCAGGGGAGGCTCCCAGGCTGTCACCTAAAAGCAAGGGAGATGAGGCAGTGTCCAAATGCACCGTATCATCTCTCAGCAAGACTGTTCCAAGTCTGGATGCTCTTCCACACTGTCAGAGCAAACAGCCAGAGGAGCACAGAGAAGGGAAGCCAGGCAGCTCTGCTGGGAGCTCCGCAGCAGGCAGAGGACTCAGGGGGGCTGCACTCTCCTTTGTCTATCACTCAAGAGTCACACAAGTGAACGCTGGCAGCCCTTGATCTCAGCTGTGGCTCACCAGGGAGCTGTGTTTCCACTCATGGAGCCAAACCCCAGCACTGTCCCAACCCCTCCATGGCTGCCCCACAGACCCGCCAAGCCAAGCAGCGTGGCAGGCCTCCTGGGGGTGCCTCTGCACAGCCAACAGGCTCTGCTTGATCTCAACTACAACCTGGGAATTTGTATCAGCAAAGATACTTATATGCTACTTCCTCCAGAAAGAGAAAGTGAAGTTACACAATTACTATCTAGGCTGGTTACAAGGCTGTTTATAATTGACTTTATGTTTAAGCCCTCTTCCTATTTTCGGTATGTTTGAAAGTCCCGTTTCCATCCATCCAGCTAGGACGAAAAGGCAGCATGATGCTCATGAGCCAGCACTGTGCCCTCATGGCCAAGAAGGCCAATGGCATCCTGGGGTGTATTAGAAGGGGGGTGGTCAGTAGGTGGAGAGGGGTTCTCCTGCCCCTCTACTCCACCCTGGTGAGACCCCATCTGGAGTACTGTGTCCAGTTCTGGGCCCCTCAGTTCCAGAAAGACAGGGAACTGCTGGAGAGAGTCCAGGGCAGGGCTACCAAGATGATGAAGAGAGTGGAGCATCTCCCAGAGGAGGAAAGGCTGAGGGAGCTGGGTCTCTTGAGCTTGGAGAAGAGGAGGCTGAGGGGTGACCTCATTAATGTTGATAAATATGGAAAGGGTGAGTGTCAGGAGGACGGAGCCAGGCTCTTCTCAGTGACGTCCAACGATAGGACAAGGGGCAATGGGTGCAAGCTGGAACAGAGGAGATTCCAGTTAAATATGAGGAAAATCATCTTCACAGTGAGGGTGAGGGAACACTGGAAGGGGCTGCCCAGGGAGGTTGTGGAGTCTCCTTCTCTGGAGACATCCCCAACCCGCCTGGAGGCGTTCCTGTGTGACCTGCTTTAGGTGTTCCTGCTCCAGCAGGGATATTGGACTGGGTGATCTTTCAAGGTCCCTTCCAGTCCCTGAGATTCTGTGATTCTGTGTGACCTTTATGTGGGCAGTTCTTTAGCTGACACAGACAACAGAAACCAACCCATGAAAAGGCAGTACAGTGCCACAGGTTATTAGAGCAAGACGTGCTGCTCAGTGCAGGCAGGACAAATGTCCGCTCTCCACTTTCACAGAACAGGAACTTAGAAACAGTTGACTTGGGGCAGATGGAAGAAAGATTTACATAATTGTAAATTAATAGACAAAATGCACATGCAACCATCTAGAAATACAGGACTGCACTGTTTGAGTCCAGAAATCACTCCAAGCACCCTTCTATCCCACCAAGACCAAGGATCTGTACCATGGGAGATTGGAAGGACCTTGTTCAGCTGGAGCTGCAGTACTACAGTACTACAGAGACTTGATTCTCCGTTCAGTATCGTCAGATGAGTTTAATATTGACAGCGGAGCTACAAAACCTTCCCCTTTTTACAATACAAAAAGTATTTCCTTCTCCTTTCGGATCTTGTCCATCAGCAAGAATTCTCATTTCTGAAGATACTAAGAGACTTTCTAAAGGCATTATTTTATTAGGATTGGTTTACATTATTTGTTTTTGCACTCCAGGACTAAGGCCTTTGCTCATGTCACCTTATGGATTCCCCTAACCTCTTGGCAATGAGTATAAATACTTTCTTCTTCTGAAAGCCCTGGATTACACACCCCACAGGCATTACTAACTCTGCAAAGCTCTTTGGGATAGAATTTAGATAAGCGGTAGCCTAAAAATAAGATGTTAATCCTACTGTGTGCAGCACAGCTTTCATGCTGAGCCCACTCCAACAACCAGTGCCAGCCTTCCATTTGCAATGCAAAAGCAAACAAATTCCTGCTAATGTGTTTGGTTGCCTTTGTCTCAGCTCATATTTTAAACTAGCACATCTGAAGACAGTGGTTTATGAAGTAGAAAAGCCTCCTATGTCACAGCCTTGTCTCTGAGGAGGTGGAAAGAAAGTTGCTCAAGCCTCATCCTTTGCAGAAATAAACTGCTCAGGAGCATCAAGCCAAAATAGCCCTAATAACAATAGTCCCCCAAAAATCAGAGATTAGTTAGAATGACACTTTATTGAAAGCACAAACCTGGAAGTGCAGGAAATTTATTTTAAAATAATGTAATAGAAATATCAGAACTCCTCGGAGTACAGTATTTTAATTCTATTAAATTAATACAGAAGGCATAATACTGGCCTAATGCATGAAAAAACTTTTTTTCAATCAAGTGAAACCAGGGATAAATCTTACACAAGTTTCAGAGAGGAAGCTGGCAGCCTGTCTGTACCTCCTCAGGTGGGGACCCGAGCACAACCTCAGCCTGAGAAAAGCCCTGCCCAGAGCCACTCACGCACCCTTGGAGCCTGGGGCTGTTCTCTCATCACCCAAGCCAGGCTAGACCTGATTTCCACCCACTTCTGTTACCCTGTGCCTCCTGAACCGGACCAGTCTCGCATGCTGCAGGTACCACCCCCCGGTGGCAGATGGTACCGGTAGAACTGGAAATGCTTCTGCAGCTTTCCACCCGTGAGCACATCCTCTAAAGCTCCTTCCTGAAACGGCTCCTTTGGTCTGCATTTTTAAAATACAAACTTCGACGATATTCACAGACATCTTAGAAAGTCTGCAGTATTTTGAGTAAGTTGACAATGTCAGCTTTACCCTTTGGGGTAAAACCAGGCCTTTTTGTTTGTTTGCATCTTCATACAGCATATAGATAACACAAGGGAGCTGGAGCATAGGCGCTGCTGAGGTTACAGCCCTGCCAGCAGGGTCAGCCCTGCCTAGCTTGCAATACTTGCAAATACAATAGTTTCCTATTCCCCTCTTCCTTCAGGGCCCTAAGCCCCAGGGGATATCTGCTGGGGCCTCCCTCTGGAACCAAAAACCAAGAGGAAATCACCCCTTAAACAAATTCATGCTGCTCCTGACTTGTTCCCCCGCAGTGTCCCCCACCAGGGGGCTACCAGTGTATCACCACCACAGAGACACACTCTGCTCCTCACACACCTACATCCTCCTGAGGAGAGTGAGGGGCATCCCTCAAACCTCCTCTCATTTGCTGCTCCCTCACCCACCATTCCTCACCAGAGAGGTGGATCCTCACCCTCATTCCCTCCTGTGCTACACTCCCACCATCCCCTTCACTGGGCACTGAGCCACCACACTTTGCACTGCCTAGGCCAGGTTTGCCATCCTCCCCAGCTTTTCCTTCTCATGCAAACACACCATGGAGGAGACTTGAGGTGCCACCACTTCTCCTTGCAAAGGCCAGCACCAGTTCAGCACCAGAAGGTAGATGCTGTAGAGGTTTGATCAGCAGGAGCTGGATTGAACTCCATGGATCACCACTCTTTGGGACCATCCTTCCAGCCAGTGCTCGATCCAGCAGATTGTAGGCCATGAGCAGCCTGTTCTTCCATGAGAATTTGGCAAATGCTTTTGGAAAGTCCAGGTATACAATATCCACTGTCTTCCCCTCATCCAACAATTGGATCATCTTGTCATANGTAGCTGGTCACTGATCACCTCTCTAATTGTGATGCCCTCACGTGCATACGGTTATAAACAAAGCTGAAGCTGGTCTTTTGTAACAATTCCCCCTTTGAGACTTATTTAAAATTTTTAATTAAGTTCCATAATAATAATAAAAGCTCCCAGTCCTATAGAGAGCAATATGGGTGCAGGTCATTCCTGTGTATCATTCATACTCTTCTGTCTCACTCTCAGCTTTAATGGATCGTGTCCCTAGGAAAGTATTTTCCAATTATCGGGTGCTAAACCTCTTTTAACTCTGGTATAATGAATCCAAGGCTTCACTCCGTATGATTTCACAGCTGTATGAAGCATCAAAAGAACTTGGAAAGGTCCTTTCCACTTTTCTTTCATGGGCTCATTACTCCAGTCTTTCAGATAGACCCAAATCTCCTGGCTGAAACAGATGAACTACTGTTCCCAGCCCCACCGGTGTTCTCTGATGTAGATACCTATTAAGGAAAGAAAGAACTGTGAGAGATATTACACATTCCTTGGTATGCTGTTTTCCTAATATTGCCTCATTCCCTGGCTCACGAGACAAATGCTGGGGAGGTTGCCCATAAAGTATTTCAGATGGGCTGACCCCCTCCTTTGACCCGGGAGCGATCCTGGCCCTTCACAAAGCTCAAGGGAGATCATCCAGCCACTTCATTTGTTTCCTGACAAATCCTGCTCATCTGGCTTTTTAAGGTTCATAGAATCATAGAATCATAGAATCGTTTAGGTTGGAAGAGACCCCTGGGATCATGGAGTCCAACCATCAGCCCTACTCCACAAGTTCTCCCCTACACCAGATCCCTCAACACCACATCTCATCTACTCTGAAACACAGTCAGGGATGGGGACTCCACCCCCTCCCTGGGCAGCTGATTCCACTGACTGACCACTCTCTCTGTGAAAAACTTTTTCCTCATGTCCAGCCTAACCCTCCCCTGCTGCAGCTTGCAGCCATTCCCTCTTGTCCTGTCGCTCATTGCCCGTGAGAAGAGACCAGCACCAACCTCTCTACAGTGCCCTTTCAAGCAGTTGTAGAGAGGGATGAGGTCTCCCCTCAGCCTCCTCTTCCTCAAACTAAACAACCCCAACTCCCTCAGTTGATCCTCATAAGCCTTATTCTCCAGGCCTCTCACCAACTTTGTTGCCCTCCTCTGTACTCGCTCCAGCACCTCGATATCTCTCTTGTGCTGAGGTGCCCAGAACTGGACACAAGACTCAAGGTGCGGCCTCACCAGTGCTGAGTACATGGGGGGTTCGATTCATTCTCTCTACCTGCCCACTTGATTGGGGTCTCCAAGGTGTTTGCAAATCCCATTTTACCCCTAAAGCCCAAACCACTTCTGCTACAAGGTGAAGTCCCCTCTCTGACAACACTGCAAGTGGGATTCCAAACCTCGGAGTCATATTTTCAGTAATACCTTCACTACCTCCCGTGCCATTCAATTCTTGTCAAACTACTGTGTCTAGATCTGCCTCACCCAGGAAAGCTAACAAGGTTGCTGGATTCAATACC
The DNA here is from genome assembly GCA_013400555.1 of Jacana jacana. Classification (NCBI taxonomy): domain Eukaryota; kingdom Metazoa; phylum Chordata; class Aves; order Charadriiformes; family Jacanidae; genus Jacana; species Jacana jacana. The sequence goes on from VZTM01008368.1 coordinate 101,845, forward strand.
ACATCACTTTTAACTCTGCATCACCTTGCTCTAATGTGACAGCTCGATGTTTCATCAATCGGACAGGGAATAACAAATGCACCCCCGACCCCACCCCGTCCCCCCCGTTTGCTCTAAAACTAGTCATCCTGCTGCCCACCAGGATCCCCAGGCCCCTTTCCCCTGAGCTGCTCTCCTGAGCTGCATCAGCAACATTAAACCACAAATTTTCATCATTTCTCGAGGTGAAGAATAAATCAAAACAGGGAGCTTCCTCCCACTGACCTTCCTTTCTACACAACAGCGTTACCCGTGCTATCGGAGCAGATTTTAACATGCCGTTCTTCGGCCATTTTTCCTGATCTTCCAACACACCTACAGGCCACCACGGTGACAATACTGACGGCACTTCTTTCCTCCTCAGTTAGCGCATGGTTACAAAGCGGAGGCCTGTCTTTGGTAACGCCGCCGCTGCCGCCGGTCCCCCGCATCCTCCACGGGGCGCAGAAGGCGACGCTCA
>VZTM01008368.1:102411-168018 GCA_013400555.1 Jacana jacana
GTGCTCCCGGCCCGGATCCCTCCCCCAGATCGGGCCGCCCTGGGCGGGCTTCTCCACCCCCGGCTGGGGAGCGCCGGCCCGGTGCCGCGGGTTCACCTGGGCCCCAGTTCCCGGGGCCGGATTGGGCCCCCGGTTTCCCCGGCGCTGACGTTCTCCCCTCCAGCTGCCCGGGCAGCGGCGCCCGGCCTGGAGGAGCGGTTCTTCCCTCAGGTGCGGAACCACTTCAGCTTTGAGACCTGCGGCAACGAAACGTTCTTGCAGCGGTACCTGGTCTCAGGTAGGCCCCGGGGGTGTGCCCGGCCGGGCCCGGCTGCGGCTCAGGGCTGAGCTCCTCTCTGCTTAGTCTTTAGCTGTCCCCGCGCTCCCCGCTCAGTGCTGGGAGTGCTGGGCTGGTGGCCTGGTTTAAGCCCAGTTCAGATGGGGAACAGAATCAGAGGAGTAAAAGTGAGAACGAACCCGTGGGTTGACACAAAGGTGCTTTAATGGGGAAAGAACCGCCGTGCACAAGCGCAGCAAAACAAGGAGCTCATTCCCTGCTCCCGTCGCAGGCGGGTGTTGAGCCATCCCAGCAGCCAGGCTCCATCAGTGTTACGGTGACTGGGGGAGGCAAATGCCATCGCTCCACGTGTTCCCCCTTCCTTTTCCTTCCTGCAGCTCTATAGGCCACGCATGGTGCCGGGTGGTGTGTTATGTCCCGTTGGTCAGCTGGGGTCAGCTGTCCTGGGTATGCCCCCTCCCAGCTCTCTGTGCACCACCAGCCCTTGCTGGTGGAGTGGGTTGAGAGGCAGAAGAGACCTTGACTGCCCAGCAACAATTAAAAATGCCAGTGTGTTATCAAAACTATTTTTTTTCATCCTAAATCCAAAACATACCACTGTACCAGCTGCTAATACAAAAGTTAACTCTGTCCCAACTGGAACCATGAGAGCTGAGCAGCCAGGAGCCAGTTTGAACTGAGTTCCAGCCCCTTTCCTGCTAGCTGTTCCCTCCAGCATTGTCCTATCTTCCCCTTCCTTATGTCCTATCCTTCCCCCTTCAGTGTGGGGATGAGAATTGGCCTCCCTGGAGCAGGAGCTGATTAGAAGAGCAGCTGCAGCAGGCTGGCTCTGGGCATATGTCCTCTGTGGGCCACAGCATCTCCTGCTCAGTGCTCTGAATGCAGCAGGAAAAACAAATAGCGACCCAACCATTGCACTCTGTACCCATCATTCTCAGGAGTGAAGACAACTCCTCTCGAGTCAGTGTTTGTGGTGTTCGAAATTCTGCAACTCTAGATAGCTTAAGCCATCCTGAAAAATGGGGGCTTCCAGCAAAGAGCAGGCAGGGGCTTCTTTTCTAGCCAAATAATGTTACCTCCTGTGCAACAGGCAGTAAGAGGGAGGCTTATTTAAACAGCATGTGACTAAAAGGGCAGCAATAACCAGCATCACATGTTTTTCAGTCTTGCCTGTTTGGATGAGTCAAGGAGAGATTTGCAGGGAGAGAGCAAAGGTGGAGCTGTGAATCGCACCAGCCCAGAGAGCGGCCCAGCCTGGCACCTGCCTGCTGCTGCTTCACACACTGCCTGTGTCTGGGACTTCCAGTGCAGCATCTCACCCTCTTCATGTCACCTTGTGCTCTGCAGCTTGTTCAGCACCTGCACCCAGTCACCTGTGTTTCACCAGGTGTGAATTCATGGATCACCTCATCCCAAAGACCCAGGAACACCAGTGAATTCCAATAGCATACACAAGGTTGAAATTTCACTAAGAGACCCTTTTTGAACTTTGGGAACAGCTGGTTTAAAGCATTCTGTATTTTTTATATTTTTTCTTTTTAAAGGGTTTTATCTGGGTGTTCTGGGCAGAACCGAATATTATTTGTGAGAAAACATTAACATTGCAGTTCTGCTGGCTTACAAATAGTTTTTTGCTCAAAATTCCTGTGAGTAGTTCCATTCCCCTCTCCTGCTTCTTGTGCAATGGCAAGATTTTTTTGGATTATCAGTGAGAACTTGGAGACTGTTATTTCACAACCAGGCACCTGACTGTCTTGAGGTTAGCTGGCAGTTGCCCAGGATTTCAGTTTAAAAATAGGTACCATTTTAAGCAACCTGTCTGGTTTTGTTTTGGCTTCTGTGAATGGTTGTTTACTCCAGGAGCCCTGAAGCATGTCAGAAGAGAAGCCAGAATAACGCTAAGACTTCAGTTTCTTACCTGGTGCCCACAGAAAATGCAGTACAGAAAGAAAATCAGCATCTTTGTTAACAAAGACCACCATTTTCACTAAATGAGAGGTTTAAAACCCATTTCCAAGCTAAGTCCTGCTTTAGCAAGGCTATGTTGAGAACGCCAAGAATTAAATTCAGGCTTCTCTGTTAATGCAAACAGCCCCAGGTGTCCGTAGGAGAACTGCTGTTGGAGGGTCCCTTTGGGTGATGTGGCAATGCGTTGAAATCGACACTTAACTGGTGGTCTGAGGTCTGTTGTGGAAGAAAGCTATTTATTATCCCTCTTAATTCCTGAGCCTTTTAAGACTAAGGTAAAATCAAATGTTTGTTAAAGTCAACAGGCGTTAAAGCAACTGTTTGTTAGACAATCGGGTATTGACATCGTGGGCCAGCTTGTCCCTCCAGTCTCAATCTGCCTTCAGTTCTAAACAGTTCGGAGAATGAAGCACATCATCTTCCTGTATCATCGTATATATATGATAGATATTGTTTAAGAAAGAGATGTGCATGTGTTACATGCATCACATATAGCCTCATAAGAGCAGCACCATCTCCTGGGTTTCTTCCCCAGCAGAGTGGCCAGCAGGGTGAGGGGGGTGGATTCTGCCCCTCTGCTCTGCTCTGACGAGACAACCCCCACCTGCAGTGCTGCTTCCAGCTCTGGGGCACCAACACCAGAAGGACATGGAGCTCTTGGAGTGAGGCCAGGGGAGACCATGGAGATGCTGGGAGGGCTGGAGCCCCCCTCTGCTGTGAGGACAGGCTGGAAGAGTTGGGGGGGGGGTTCAGCCTGGAGAAGAGAAGGCTCCAGGGAGACCTTACTGCAGCCTTTCAGTACCTAAAGGGGTCTTGTAAAAAAGATGGAGAGAGATTTTTTAGCAGGGTCTCCAGTGAGGAGGTGAAGGACAACAATTTTAAACTGAGAGGGTAGATTTGGATGTAATGAAGAAATATTTTATTATGAAGATGATGAGAGCCTGGGCCAGGTTGCCCAGAGAAGCTGTGGCTGCCCCATCCCTGCAGGGGTTCAAGGCCAGGTTGGAGGGGACTTGGAGTAACCTGGGCTGGTGGGAGGTGTCCCTGCCCAGGGCAGGGGGTGGCACTGGATGAGCTTTGCAGGTCCCGTCCAACCCAAACTGTTCTATGGTATGCGATTTACAGCTTGGCTCTATATTATAAATCACAGCAGCAGCAGCAGAAAGGTGCAGGCAATTCCCTGATGCCTGTTTTGTGGGAAAAGGGATCTGTGCAAGTGTTTTGGGATGAATTTGGTATATATAATATTTATATAATATATACATCAGTTTGGAATGATAAATGGGAACCTGCTCTTTTTGGGGGGATGTTTTCCAAATACTTTGCAGAACTGAGATTTTAGTGATTTTCAGGCAGAAGTGGAAGTGCTGGGTCATGTGCTGATCTTGTGGAAGCTCTTAATTACCCCTGCTCAAATGAGAGATTTTTGTAGCCTTCCTAACACCATTATGTCGCATCTCAGCCTGTTCACAGAATTCTTCCTTGTCAAGCTCCTGCCCAAACTTAGCAAAAGTAGAATCATTTCATGCTGATGTCTTGGGTATTTTTTAATTTGCTTCTGTCAATTGTCTGTCTCAGCAAAGTTCTGGAAGAAAGGGTTTGGACCCATCTTTTTCTATACTGGCAATGAAGGTGACATCTGGACTTTTGCTCAGAACTCTGACTTCATATTTGAGTTAGCAGAGGAACAGCAAGCACTTGTGATTTTTGCTGAGCATGTGAGTATCTTAGTCATTACACATACTACAGCCTTGTTCTGTTCAGTATTACTGAATTCAGCTTTCTGCAGGTCTGAGAAAATAATACAATCTCTTGCCATGAAGTGTCCCTGCTGTAAGCTTTCTCCCCATGGTAGCAGCTCTTCTTTACTTAATGATGGCTTCTGGATCTTTTTTTACTGTGCCTACCAGCAGTCCAGGACACAGACAACTGTTGCAGTAAAACCTGTGCTGTGGTGTATTAGCCTTAGACCAGTGGTTTTGTAAGTAGCTTCCACAGGCCTTGAACTGCACTAGAGAGTTATTTTGTGTGAATAATGCTCAATCCCTTTATGCTGTGAAGTCCCCAGCCAGCCTTTCCCATACCGTTCTATTAAATCTTCTATTCCACAACTTATGCATGAAGAGATTACACTGCTCCCTCTTGTGGCTGGGGATTTCAGGAGAGGCATGTGCTGAGGGCCCAGTTGGCACCCACTGGAGTAGCTTGTGATGGACTGTCCACAGAACGTCCTGAAGGTCTCTGTTTATCAGCTGCAGGAGACAAGGCACTTCCTCGGTTACAAACAAATTAGAGGACACCATGTGCTCTGTTACTGCTTGACATTTGTGCACGTTTCTCCCAGTTCTGTAGTGAGAACAGAGAAGACCCGGACCTTGACACCAGCATTTCTGCAACGCATCTCTTTCTTTGCAGAGGTACTATGGGAAGTCTCTTCCATTTGGACTTGAGTCAACAAAGCTGAAGAATACTGGTCTGCTTACCGTGGAGCAAGCCCTTGCTGACTACGCAGTGCTAATTACTGAGCTTAAGAAGCAGTATGGTGCTGCAGACTGCCCCGTTATTGCTTTTGGAGGCAGGTAAAGGTTGTGCAGGCTCCTTCCTTTTTCTGCATTCTGTCCCAGCCACAGTTGTGCTGTCCCCACAAATCTATCTAGCGAGTTCCAAAGGCAGAGCTTTAAGCTATCCGATAGAGAGCAGATATGCCTGTGCCTGAGCTCCCAGGAGCTCATCACCAGGTCCCAATCAACTCTCCCATCAAGAATTAGTCTTGATTTCTGGTTGCTTTTGAAAAGCACTGACTGGGTGTTTCTAGGCATCTTCAGTGATGAGTCAGCCAGAACTGCAGAAAAAGGGAAATTGGTCCTGCAGGATAAGAACATTGAAAATACAGAAAACTGTAACATGTTCCTTCCAGGGTCCACCCAGCTTTTTATTAAACACAGCTTCTTTAACAATGTCCAGCTGTTTTCTTTGTAGGCTCCTTCATAAATCTGCTCTGCAGCCTGCTGCTTGGTTGCCCCTGGCTTCTTAGCAGGTCCTTTCCCCAAAGCACTTGCTCAGAGCTGTGTTGATGTGCTGTCTCTCGAGTGGCTCCCCACACTTACAGCATGGGGATGCTTCTGTTTAAAAGGCTTCCACCAAGTACAGGGCTGCAGTTGTAGTGAGCTAACAAGCACTTGATCTCACAGTTATCATTAAGCTTCCAGCTCGCTGTGGTGGTGGCTTGACTGTTGATCTCAGAGGTGTCTGTGCTGGGACTGTCGGGCCAGTATCTAGTGTACCAGCTGTCCTGGGGCGGGGAGGTGTGAGAGAGATTCAGCAGAACCTGCTTGCTGGGCTGCATGTTAGACTACAGCTCCATGTGTGTAACTCAGAGTTCAGTCTGCCTCAGTCCCGAGCAGCATGAAACCCATGTGAAGAATACTGAAATGTGGCGGGGATGGAGCAGCACAGCATTTCCCATGGGAGGAAACAAAACCTCTTCTCTTGCTTATAACACAAGGATGGCATCTACTGGATACCCATAAGCTTCTTACTACCTTGGGTTAGCTTGTGAATGCTGGCCTGAACTGTTGAATTCCGATGTTATGTCTGTTAATGGAAATAACCCTTGTTTATCCTGTGTCAGCTACGGGGGAATGCTGAGCGCCTACATGAGGATGAAATACCCAAACATCGTGGCTGGAGCATTAGCTGCCAGTGCTCCTCTGTTGTCTGTGGCTGGGCTTGGAGACCCCACCCAGTTCTTCAGCGCTGTGACAGCAGTAAGTATGCGCTCTTTTCAGGACAAGTATTTTCTTCTTTTAAGAAGGCTGAATATTTTTCCTTTTCTATGTGTTTAAACAGACACTTGTCTTCACAGCAGCAGTGCTGGGCAGGAAAGGCCTAGTTCAATGGAAAGCTGCAAGGAAAAGCAGCAGCTGCAGATGTGACAGCTGGGCGCTGCCTTAGCTGTGGGAGCTCAGGGCCCAAAGTTGCCCTGATGAGCAACACAACTCGGTTCCAGCACCTCTAGTATCTCTAAGGTTTCACTTCCCCATTTCTAGTGACGTAACCATCTTACAGCCTGAAAGTTTTCCCTTGTGCCTGGCCCTTTGGATAAATTATTCTTTAAATCTCTCCAAATGCTGTATTTTGCATTGATATAAACAATACACAGCAGCTCCTTAGTCCCAAGGTAGTTGCATTTCAATGAAGAGCTTCATTCCACTAGCTAAAAATATGCAGGTTCTGAGTTCACTGAAAACCAGAATTTAAATGTGGCTTTCACATTTTGAGGAAGTCAGACCTATAGGAAGGTGGTATTGCTTACAACAGACTGACATTTATATAAGGAAAGAAACGCACTACATGGTGTTACTGAAATCATGTGATGGTGTCTGCTTTGCCTCCTTCTTTGACATGAATGCCTAGGTCTGAGTGGCAGATAGCTTTGCATGAGCTGCCTGTGTATGAAACCTGCAGCCTTTTTGCTCTTATTTACATACCTGAAAACCTTATTTCAATGCAGACTTACAGGACAGGCAGCATCACTGGTAAGTGTAAAGAAAAGACCATCAAATGAAAATGAACCCAATAAACACATTTGTATCTTTACGTGTATAAGAAAAAAAGACATCTCATCTTAAAATTATACATTTTAAAGCAAAACACGTAATACTTAGTCATCTAACAGGCCTTGCAGTGGGAATTTTTCCCTGGTTGCAGGTAATTCCTTCTCAGAAGCCTGCTCCACTGACAGCTCTGTCTTGCTTCAGCTGTGAGTATGCTCTGAGTCATACACACTCCTGAAACCAGGGCTTTGACTTCTTTGCAGGAAAAAAAACGTTCCAATTAATTTTCAAATCTTCTCTCTGCAGCAGCAAGCCATCCCGTGGGCTGAGATTCTAAGCAAGCACTGTGTGCTGTTTTCAGAGTAATCTTTTTACCTTCATTGTATTTGCATAAAAGCAATCTGTGCCTCTTGGTGAGAGAACTCCCCCGAGGGCTGTTAATAATAATGAGGACACAAACCTTTCACGAATTGTTGCGGGAGCTCTCTCTTTCAGAGTCAGAGTGCCTTGTCTCACAGCAGCTTTTTCTGTGGCTTTCACTGAACTTTTCCAGCTCCCAGGGGAAGTGAGCAAAGAGCAGAAAGTTTGTTTTGTAGAAGGCATTTGCATAAAACAAGGTTTATATATGCCCACTGCCCTGCCTGCAGCCGGGCAGAAAGCCCCTGTGTGGTACTACACTCAGAGCCACGTGCATGCTTCCCCTACGGTTACTGCTGCAGGGGCTGCCCAGGCCATCAGCGTGGGTCAGTTCAGACATCTGAGTTAGGTGTGAGTCAAAAGAGTAAAGCTGGCAGCCAGAGGGGGGAGCAGCCCTAATAATTCCTATGTTTACAAAGCACCGGTTGCCAGCCGATCTCAAACTGCCTTACAAGCTGACAGAAGACAGTTTTGGTTGCTAGAGTCTTCAGAGACAGAAACAACTTGTTCTACCAGCGTAAGCAGCCACAGCTCTTCAAACATACCTTGAAGTGTTTTTCAGGATCACTTTTTCAAGAAAAAAGACAACGGCCACCTTGGTCATCTGGTAGGTCACTGGCAGGCTAAAGACAAAAAGCAGGTCTTGGTTCCCAAAGCAGTGCCTCCTCCCTGCCTTCCCATGCATGACTGCCTTCTTCATGGCTCCTTCTCATGGACAAAGTGCAGTTGGAAGAAATCTGTTGCATATTTGGAACAGAAAAAACAAAACAACAAAAAACTTGGCCTAGCAGCCTGGCACCCTCTTCCCATGTGCTGGCCAAGGCTTGTGTCTCATTGTGCTGCTTCGTCTACGGCCTCAGCTCCACAAAGTGCCAAGTGTTTTGTCGAACAGCTCATCCCAGCGAGACCTGGTGAAACAGTTGCTGCTTGGTCTGAGCTTTGTAGACTGTTGGCTTCTTCTGGGATGTGCTGACTGTCTGCAGGACAAGGCAGAAACACCAGTGTCACTGGTGAGATGCAGATGAGGTTCTGGCCAGTAATCCCCTCATCTCCTCCTACTTCTGGCAGTTCTTCCCAGTCCAACCTCCACCCGTCTCCTCTGTGCAACCATAACCCTATGTCTTTTCTGTCCCTTCAGGATTTTCAGAAGTCCAGCCCAGGCTGCATCACAGCTGTCCGCAAAGCCTTCCAGCAGATTAAGGATCTGTGTCTGAGTGGAGGTAAGGAGAGACAGCCCTGTGGAGGGTTCCCAGGGGCAGCCAGCAGGCGGTCCCAGCCACCTAGAAAAACCCTGATTCGGTTTGACTGCAGCCAGGCCTTCAGTCGTTCAGCTAAATCCATGCAAATGCCACCTGACTGCTTGCATAATTGGTTTTTGATTGAAAGAACAGTTTCGGTTATCATTAAATTTAGTAACTGGCACCAAAATGAAAGCTTCTGTGTGGGACCTTGCACAGTATTTGTGGAACCAGCTTTTCTGCACCACGGTGCCAAAACAGCTGCAGGTGCAAAGTGCCTGCATTTTATGCTGGTAAAGCCTTGCATTTCACAGGGTGCTCATCCTTAACACCCACACCGTGTGACAACTGCATGGCTCAGCTCACTGGATATATCTGAGAAATATTTGGATGCAATCTAGGTTTCGAAGCAGCCATAACAGTCTTTTTCAGCTCTAACCTTGGGCAGAGAGGTGAAGCCGAGGTCAGAGGCTGGTGAAGGTGTCTGCATCTGGCCAAGTAGGCCAGAGCAGATACCATGGCCAGATATGCAGCATCTCTCTGTGAGCCCTGCATGGTGTTGGAAGAATTGTGGTGGGTTCTTAGTCTGTCTCAAGGTTTGTCTTGGCCTGTGGTGCTGAGCCTCAGGGGCTGTGTGCCCCCTGTCTTGCTGCAGGAGCTGGTCCTGGAGTTGCCCAGAGGAGCCAGTGGTCCAAACCCCAGTTAGCTTTGGGTCACAGGAGGAAAAATGTTACTGTTAAATAGCCACAGTCCTCAAGGACTGCCTGGGGCCACACTTACTGCAGCAGGGTGGGAAAGGTGGTCATATTTAAGACCTAGGCTCTCAAACGAGTATCCATAGGCAGGTTGCAGGCCTTGGGCTTCGAAGTGAAGACAGCTGGGCTCTGGTGGGCAGCACGTAGAGTATGATGCAGCCAGACGTGATCTGCAACTCTAAACTGTGGAGGGTGAAAAGGAAGGGAGCAGCTTTTCCAGCAGAAATGCAAAAGCATGAGTGCATCTCGAGGGGATCTCTTCAAATGTGAATTTCCTGACTTCAGCTGACCTCTCTGCATTGCACTGAGGTCTGAAGGCATGTCTGAGGAGTCCTTTGTGAGGACTGTACCCGCTGGCAGTTCTTACTGCAAATGCACCCGCTCCCAGGGAGCTCTTGTTTTGTCCTTTTTCTTTCTTTATCCCTGCTAGTTCTTCCAGCTGTTGAATCCCACTGGGACCTGCATACTGTACCCCACTCTCCTGCATGAGAGCTTGCCCGGGGGGCTGCCCTGCAGGGCACAGCAGAGCCTGCGGAGGGAGCCAGGCAGGGCACGGGCAAGGATGGGCTTGTACCAAGCAGCTCCTCTCGCTGTGCCCACCAGGACTGCTGCTGTTGCAGTGGGTGCCAGCTCCTCTGGGCACCCCAGGGAGGTGTCAGTGGCTCAGCAAGGGGGTCACGCAGCAGCCTGAAGCTGCACAGGGAGGCTGTACCTGAACATCCACGTGTGTGTAAATGTAGATGTAATGTGTCCTCCCCACTAGGAACCTCATCTGGGTGCCCCGGCATCTTCTTACTCCTGACTGAAACAAGATGCTAAAGGCTGGTAGTATTTTCCTCTGTTGAAGTTTGTGGTTTTTATTTTCCTTCCTTCTGCAGCCTACAATGAAATCAGCAGGAAAATGGCCACATGCAATAAGATATCTAACAAGGAGGATGTTTACCAGCTTTTTGGGTTTGCTAGAAATGCCTTCACTATGATGGCCATGATGGACTACCCTTACAAAACAGATTTCATGGGTCATCTCCCTGCCAACCCAGTGAAGGTGAGTACCAGGGTGTGGGTGAGAGTCCTGGTTTCTGCTGTGCACCTCAGTGCACTGTCAGGCACGTGCCATCGGTGCTGGTAGAAGAGGCAGGTAGTGGTGGATGTTGCAGCCCTTCCACTCTGACAGTAAAATGTTGTGTTTTAAACTTCTCTGTGACAGCAACTGCTGTTTTTGAAATGCCATAAGGCTCGTCAGGGAGGGTTTGCTGGAGCCACTCCTACCCTGCTCTGCCTTTACCTTAGACGGAAAGACCTGTGCAAGCTTGTTAACCTCAGCTTTTAAACACTAAAAGCCTGTAACTTTTAAAAAATTGTAGTTTTGTTGAAGCCCACTTCAACACAGTTTGATAGATGATTTTTTCTTGGTGGGTAGGGGTGAAGACCTAAAAATTGGGCTCATTTCCAAGTATCGCCCAGGAAGATGACAAACCTCAGAGTGTAATGCAGAGAAACGCTCTGCTGTGGAGACTGGAAAACCTGTAAACTTTCAAGAGAATCAGAGATGGCAAAGTGTGGGGAAAGGGGCCTGGTTCTCAGACTTCTGAGACACCAGCTGCTTTGGAAAGGTCCCATCTTTGGTCCCAGATCACCAGATGCTGATACAATCCTTGGTTTCTGCTGGTGTGCTGCCATCCTGCTCTGCTGCACTCCTGCACACTGTGCCAACCCCATGTCATCTGCCCCTGCCCTCGTGGCGTTTACGGTTCAACATGAAGTGACATGCAAGAGATCATACAGGCTATCCTGTTCTCAGGAGGTGCTGGCTCTGGCTCCACTGAGAATCCAGTTCCCTGTTAGGATCTGTTTAACAACCTGTAAAATACAAATAATTCTTCCACACACACACGCCTTGAGCAGGGCATCCAAGTATTCTGATGGTAGGAGGGAGGAAATGTTGCGTATCACTGCAGCCTCTGCACAGCTGCTTACCTTGGTGAAGCCCCATTCCCTTGTTTCTATGCATTTTGTTGCTAGAAGGGAGGCAAAATACCCCCATATCCTGTTGCATTAGACCCTTGGAAAGCTGCTGAGCCATAAAATGTCTAAGTGGTGACGAATTTAATGAATCTTCCAGCTTAGTCCTTCCACCGAGCAGAGACTGTTAACTAGCCTGTCTGCAATTTGCCTGTAATGTGTCTCACCCAGGTCGGCTGTGAACAAATCCTTGCCCACACAGACCCAATTCAAGGCCTGGCTGCTCTTGTTGGTGAGTTAATTTTGTCTTTTGTTTAGTGCCCTGTTTTCTAGAAGCACCTGTAAGCAGAGCTGTTGCATTGCTGTGGGGGTTGTGTGTCATGGGAGCTGGTTTGACTCCGATCCCCGACTGTGCCCCATACTGTCTCTGTCTGTCGGCATGTCCATGGTGGCCATGGGTTCAGTCTCACACCTTTCCAAGCTTATCGTCAGGGGTTTTGGCCATTCCAGCCCCTTAGCTGTTTGTCTGTGAGATGTGGACTTCTAAGATACTTGGTTCTCTTCTAAAAGTTTACCCATACTCTGACTCAAGCAGACATGGGTTCAATGCATTTTCACTGGAGGAAGTTTTCAGATCTGCTTGTTGAGGACAAAGTTGCCCTCGCAGTGCCCTGTGGTCTTAATCCAGTGGCAAGACTGTCTTAAATACATCGTGTGTGTATATCTCTGCCAGTACTTAATTTGTCAGCCAGCAGAGTTTGTACAGGAATTGTTAGAGATGGAATTCAAAGCTCTTTTGAAAACTTCTTCATAAAATCTCTGAGGTTGCTCATGGAAAAGAAGTTCTACTTTGTTCAGAAAAGCATATTCTGAATGACAAAAAAATGATTTAAGGAATTTTTATGGGTTTAATACAGCTTAGTAGGATTTTAACTAATTATTTTTTTGTAAATTATGCATGCCACCATGGTAGCACCAAGTTAAAAACGTTAGTTAACAAAGTTAACCAACTCCAAACTGCTAAAGGTGTTTGGCTGGCAACTAGAAGAGTTGCTAAAATACAACTGTCTTGAGAAACGCTGTCAGATCTGCTTGACTTATTTACATCCTACTTCTTTTCTGAGGCAAAGTGAGACTCTTGTTTCTTTGCAATGAACATGCTGAGAGTAGATTTCGTCCTTCTGCCCGCGGGGGAGCACTTTACACCTCTCCCCATCTCACCAGGTACATTCACTTGGGACAGTTTGATCATGCAAGAGGCATGATCCACCAGAGCTGTAGGCAGGGGACTGGCTTTCTTCCATGCCTCCCGCTCCGTGTCATACAAGAAAACGCTGTCTTCTTTCTGCATGTGCTGCAGTGACCCACCTCCTGCGAGGTAGAGGGTGCTGTTGTGGGCTGTGATGCTGAACTGGCAGCAGCTGAACGGGGATGGCGTTAGCATTGTCCACTGATTGCTTACAGGACAATAATACTCTGTCTCATTGACATGAATCCATTCTTCCACCTGCAAAGAAGCAGACCAACACTTTACCCATGAAGTTGACAGGCGGCTGAACATGAGCCAGCAGTGTGCCCAGGTGGCCAAGAAGGCCAAGGGCATTCTGGCTTGTATCAGAAATGGTGTGACCAGCAGCAGTAGGGAGGTGATTGTCCCCCTGTGCTCAGCACTGGTGAGGACACCCCTTGAGTGTTGTGTCCATTTCTCAGCACAAGAGAGATCTGGAGGGGCTGGAGCAAGTGCAGAGGAGGGACACGGAGCTGGGGAAGGGCCTGGAGAATCAATCTTATGGAGAGCAACTGAAGGAGCTAGGAGTGTTTATTTTGCAGAAGAGGAGGCTGAGGGCAGACCTTATCACTCTCTACAACTACTTGAAGAGACACTGTAGAGAGGTTGGTGCTGGTCTCTTCTCACGGGCAATTAGGGATAGAAGGAGAGGGAATGGCTGCAAGCTGCAGCAGGGTAGGGTTAGGCTGGCCATGAGGAAAGAATTCTTCCCAGCAAGAGTGGTCAGAGCCTGGACTGGGCTGCCCAGGGAGGGGGTGGAGCCCCCATCCCTGACTGTGTTGAAGAGTAGATGAGATGTGGTGTTGAGGGATCTGGTGTAGGGGAGAACTTGTAGAGTAGGGCTGATGGTTGGACTGGATGATCCCAAGGGTCTCTTCCAACATGAAGGATTCTGTGATTCTAATTTTTTTTTTTTTAGATAGATTGTTTCAAACAGGGCAGGATAACTACATGATGTCCCACAGGAGTTCATCAACATTGTGTTTCAAATATCTTATTCAAGGCAGTATGACCACATACCTGTAATGCACACAGGCAGAAATGGTTTTGTGAAAAAAACGTGTGACATGAGTATTCCTGTGAAGAGAGTTTTGTGTTACCACATCTAGAGTCCAAATCAGGTGAACAAATTGTAATGAAATGTAATTTCCTTTCTCTCTTCTCCAGAGTATGATTTTATGTTTCCTTGTTTAGATTACTTGCATCAAAGGATATTTTCTTCTCCTTGCTCAGCTCAGAACAAGGAATAAGGTGGGGAAATTTTAGGCATAGTTATAGTCATTCTGCCAGCAGGGTAAAGTGACCTGTGACCTATCCCATAACGTCAATAGCAAAATCTGGTGGGGTCGAACCACTCCTTTTCTGTAAGAGCACACACCCCACTCCCACTTATTTTTTGCCTGTCTTTCCTAAAAAGCCAGTATCTGTCCAACACCAGCACTCCTTGCCGTAATTCCAGTGACCTACCAGATCAGTGACTCTGAACAAACCTCTAATTTCTTCTTCCCGTTTCCCACGCTGCTTCCTTAAGGACAGTGTGAATACCTGAGGGTTGGACTAGATGATCTTAAAGGTCCCATCCAGCCTAGACAATTCAATGATTCTATGAGTTTGAGATCATTTTGAAAAACTCATCATTGCTGAAAAACTGAGTTTTCTTGGCTTTGGGGACTGGGATTCTGCTAGAGTGTGTCTTTCAGTGCCAGCCAGGTCTCTTCTCAGAAGGCTGGGCAGTGAGACTCCTGTTTCTTTGTGATGAACACAGCTCCTCTTTCAGAGGGGGGAATACAGGTTTGAGCAGAATTCCTTGCATTCCAGGACTCAAGCCAAACTTTCCTAAAATCTAGGCCTATTCCTCATCTCCTCATCTCATCTGCCAGTGGTTTGCCCCTTCTCAGCTCTGACAATGAAAATCAGGTGGTCAGTGTGTCTGGGACAGGCACGTGGCCAGTTTTACACTTAGGTTTTCCTGTGTCAGCGGGCTGCACCTCCACCATGGGCTTTTTAAATTAAAAAAAAAAAATCCTTCAGAGATCCTTTGTACTCTATCAAATAATGTGACAGCAGGGCAGCTCCTGATGTAATGGCAGGTCCATTTTCATACACTTGTTGGTCTGACTTGCAACTGTGCCAATCTGCTAAGAGGCCAGAAATAGTAAAGGTACTGCCTGTTGGAATAAAACATTCTGGGCCTAGTGATAGAGAGAAGCCATTTTGCAGCATATTTGGGATTATAGAAACACATTAACTTACTCCTTTTAGTGTCCTTCCTCCAATGCAAAAGATCCTGTCCCTGACTGCAGCCATCCCGTGGTCACAGCGGGTAAAAGCCATGGCACTGTTGCTGATCCAGCGTCGGAGCCGAGGGAGGTAACTGTAAGTGTCTCGTAGGGTTTTACCCTCTGAGAAGCCTCCTAGAAGGAAAGCAGAAGTCTTGAATTATCTGTCCATCATCCGCTCTGACAGCCAGCAACCCTTCTGCACACACTAGCAGAGATGATTTTTGCTCTTTAAAACACCTGAGAAGCTCATGTTTAAAATTTCACACCGTTCTGCAGAGCTGATGTTGTGTTAAAACCTGAGCTGCTTAGGTATTTAAAAAAAAAAAAAAAAACCACAAAAGAAAAAAGAAAAACACAAAACAAAGCAAAACAAATAAAAATCAAAGCCCCAAACCAGTTCCAGTTTTCCACAAAAGATTTTGGAGTGAAGCCCTTGGAGGTATTTCAGGTGTAACCAGGAACAGCTTTAATTAGGGAATCTGCTTCCAGCACACAGTCAGAAAATGGTGGTTTAAAAGAAAACCTTTCAAAACCCTTTAACTTTGGGTCTTTGACCTAAAAGGCTGAGGGGAGACCTCATCACTCGCTACAACTACTTGAAAGGACCTTGTAGAGAGGTTGGTGCTGGTCTCTTCTCACGGGGAATTAGGGATAGAAGGAGAAGGAATGGCTTCAAGCTGCAGCAGGGTAGGGTTAGGCTGGCCATGAGGCAAGAATTCTTCCCAGCAAGAGTGGTCAGAGCCTGGACTGGGCTGCCCAGGGAGGGGGTGGAGCCCTCATCCCTGAATGTGTTGAAGAGTGGATGAGATGTTTGTAGAGTGGGGCTGATGGTTGGACTGGATGATCCCAAGGGTGTCTGCCAACCTGAAGGATTCTATGATTCTATGACAGAAGGTCAGAGCCAATTTGCCAGAGCTGTTGTCAAACTTCTCGTTAGGCACTCGCTTGTGTATTGCAGGGGTACATTATAAAAAGCTCTTGTGGGAGGAGTGTGCTGCTGTGGGAAGGGTAAACGCCACCAGAGACCCGCCTGTTGAATTCCAACCTGCAAGAGAGTCTTTGCCATTCAGGGAGGTGGTATCTCAGGTTGGCCATAAGCCCCAGCTCACCTGGGTGTGGACACTTTGCATGGAGCTTGTATTTAAACCTGGTACTGAAGTAATGCTCTTAATTTTTCAGTTTGCTTGGCTTTGCTGTGGGCTGGCCAAATCATATTTGTAGTTACCCTACTTGTTTTGAAGGAAACAAGTGCTCTAGGTAAGATCTTATACCCAACAAGTACAGTGTTATCCAGCCTATATCACTGTGGTGTGTGCGAAACTGAGGCAATTATGTTCTTCCTTTCTGGTAGGAATTGAGACCAGCAGGCTAGATGGGCTCTCTGTGGCACTGTGGGCCAGCTAAGTCAAAGCAGGGACTTGACCCTGAGCCTGACCCAGTGGGGGACAGCCCTGCTCTTGGTGGGCACATGTCTTAGTAGGACAGCCCCTGTGCTACCATCCAGTCTAGCACAGAGAAGTGCTCTTCATTGCAGCTCTGCAGTTGAAGTTGACCAGAACCAGATCAGAAGATCAGATCCCAGCTGGCCATAGCTGGTTTTCAGAGCAGGGAGCTCCAGCAGTGGCAGCCTGGCCCAGGTCTTTCAACTGCAGCGGCAAGAACACAAACAGCGCAGTTCTTTTTCTAGGACAAACCAAAGATTACCTTTCGAGTCCAAATTAGTACCTGCAAAGGATCCTACCGCAATTTCCTCAAGTGGTTGAACTCATGCTGCTATTTCATTAAAGCTCCTGCGCCATCTATCAATGATCCCCGTGGAGACTGGGGGTCCTTTGGGCAGAGCTGGGTGGGCTCAGAGGGGAAGAGCCTGCGTTATTTTTTGTGCAGACTCACAAAGGCACGCAGTAGGGTTTAATCCCACATCTTCCATCCAAATTAATGCCAGGGTTTAATCCCATCCCATAGCTTATGGCTGTTCCTGGTTTACCTTTTCAGAAAGCAAAGCGTTGGGATTTCGCCAGGGTTGGAAGGCGAAGGGTGAGCAGGGGTGGGGGCTGCAAGCAGGCGATGGCTTGGAAAGCAAATAGCTCTTGCCATTCAGGAGGGCAGTGAGGCTGTGCCAGCACGGCAGGAAAGGGGACCTGGAGCTGCGGGTGTTACTGGTGTGGGCGCAGGCTTAGACTGTGACGCTAAGATGCTGGCAAAAATCAACAAAACGATATGAAAATGTGCTGCTTTGTCACCTGAACATAGCTTTATCAGACTAGTTCTGTCACCTGAAATGTAGAGGATTCCCCTGTGGGTTGTGCCTGCGTGATCAGCAATGGGCTTGGGGAACGGTGCCGTGAACTCCCACTTGTTGGCAGCGGGCTGGTACAGTTCCACGGTGCGGGTGAGGGTCCCCA
The DNA here is from genome assembly GCA_013400555.1 of Jacana jacana. Taxonomy (NCBI): domain Eukaryota; kingdom Metazoa; phylum Chordata; class Aves; order Charadriiformes; family Jacanidae; genus Jacana; species Jacana jacana. Next base: position 119,560 of record VZTM01008368.1, read on the forward strand.
GCAGTGTCCCACCACCCACAGCCAAGATGCAGTCAGACAGCACGTCTGCGTGGAAGCGCGTCCGCCTCTCCAGCATGCTGGCCACCTGGAGCCAGGAAGTGTTGCGGGGATCGAATCGGAAAACCTAAGATGACAGTAGACAGGTGATGGTTAGCGAGAAGGCAGGTGGCTAGCTTGCATCTCCTGTGGCTTCAAGAACTGATAGGTGTTTTCCTTGGTCTGAGGAAGGTTTTCTGTTCAGACCTGGACAGGCTCAACTTCCAGTGCCATCCAGATGATAGAGCAGTTCCCTCCCTGGTGGAGCTGAAGGCTCCTGTCGGCAGGTCTGGGAAGAGGTGGTGTTCCCTGCCTGCAGCGACAGGAGGGGTAACACAGCTCCCTTGCAAACACCAGCTATCTGGTTCAGTGAGGTGGAAACAAGCATGGGTTTTCTCGCTACTGCTTTGAGTGTGTTGTAAAGGGCGCAGCTGAGCTTTGCCTGCTCCTCTCACCCAGGCCAGGGCAGGAGTGCCTTTCCCTCCTTCCTCCCTGGTGCAGTCCCTGCAGGGGCACCGCACCTCTGCTGCAGCCGGCCTTTTGATCCCATCTTGTGCAGCAGTGACCTCCCCAGGCTTGTTTTGGCAGTCCTGGTTAGGAAACCCAAGTCAGCCTCTGCAGAACCGCAGGCAGTGAGTGCAGGGCTCAGGCAGCAGCCTGCTCGTGCCACATCCCTGCCACTTGAGCATCCTACATCACGCTGCTGCTGAGATGCCTCCTGCCTTCACGGCAGTGGAAGAGAGCTGCTGCTTTTAATGGCACTGATAAACAAAGTACCACACTGAAATAAGCCCCCTGGGAGCACGGGAAAGAGAAACGTGCTGGTTTTACTAGCAAGCTCACCAAAGCCATCTAGGAAAACAGAAAATCCTGCTCCAAGTTTTTTTATTCTTCAGGCAGAAAGGGAAGGCCCTGGGAGCTGAAGCAGATTTCCCTTTCAAGGGCAAAAACAAGGAAGGAGCAGTTCTCAAGTGAAGTGGTGGGGTTTAACCATGCCTCCTGAGCGCGAGTCCTGTGGCAGCAGCAATGGGGACAGGAGTAGCACTCGCAGCCTTGCTTGATTGACTGACAGGGACATGTCTGACCCTGTGGTGTGGAAGTTGTGTATGGATCAGGATGACAATTTATAGTAGCAGCAAGGTGAGACCAGGGCAGGGCCCAGTTGCTTCCCAGAGAGTTTGGAAGCTGCATTCCTAAGGGCTTTCAGTGCTGCACAGAGCCCTAAGAAATATGCCGAGGTGGGAGATCTGTGGTGGGCAAGTTCTGTGGTGGGCATCTCCCTCCCTCCATTTCCTCACTCGTGAGTTTTCCAAGGCCAAAGGTTTCTTGTGTCTTACCTTATTTGAGGGCTGCTTTCCCGTGGGATCAAATTTGCTCTGTCCCCCGATGACAAAGAGGAAGTCATTGATGATGGCGACGCAGTGGTTGTACACGGGCACACAGAGGTCCCCAACCTTGTGCCAGGTGCTGCAGCTCTGGTCTGCAGCCCACATCTCGCTGCACACGTGGTTGTTGGTGCTTCTGCCACCAGCCACGAGCAGCATGGTGGAACTGGAGCGGAGGCGCGTGCTCTGGCTCTGCAGAACTGGCTGAGCGTACAGCTGGGAGTGGTAATCCAGAGCCTCCTGCAAGTACCTGTGGCAGCCGGAATCCAGCCTCAGAAGAGGCATCTCTTGGACATACCTGTGCAGGTCTTGTAAAGGAATAAGAGGGAATCTTATGCACCTTAAAATCTCTGCTGCATCCTTCAGCCGCGTGTGGTTGTGCTGCAGCCAGGTGACGGTGGCCCTGAGCAGCTCCAGCTCGCTGCATCCCTCGGTGCTGGTCCTGTCTAAAATTTCACAAAGAGTTCCTCGGTCCAGGTCTTTCAAGCGCTGAGGATCAGCCAGGATCTGTTTGCAGTGCTGCCCTATGTAGCACATGGCTTTCTGCCTCAGCTCTGCTGGGCCGAGCTTTTTAGCAATGTTAAGAACATCCATGCAGTTCTCACAGTTCAAGCTGCCCTCCAGAAAGCAGAAGCACAGCTTGATCACCTCCCGAACCAGGAGTGTTTCTGCAGCTTTGAAGGTCTCCTCGATATTCTGTAATGAGAGGTCCAGTTTGTTGGAGTAAATGAAGTTGAGGACGTTCCTCAGCCCAGCAGCACTGACGGCTTCCAGCCGGACGGTACCCTCCGGGCTCCCCCCTCTTGTCAAATTTCCAACAAACAGGATCTTGCAGTAGTTACTTGCTGAGGCCAAAATGATCTTGTGGGCTGGGAAGCAGATGCCTTCTGCCTCCAGTGTCACGTCGCACAGTGCACTCTGCGAGCGGAGGCTGCTGAGCCCTTCCAGGAGTCTGGCCAGGTAGGTGTCCGACATGAGCCTGGCCCTGGTGGCCTGCGGGCCCTGCAGCATCGCTCTGAGCGCAGTGCAGCCCTGCAGCGGCCCCAGGGCTCTTCCCCGCACACACTCTGCGTTTCCTGGGTGGGCTTCAGCAGCTGAACCAGAGGCTTCGTGCTTGGAGGGTGCCCAGGTTGTGCTGCCCACGCCACAGAGCCATCCAAAGGCAGTGGCTGCGGGAGCCTCCCTCCTCCACAGCCTCTGCCCAGTGCTGTGCTGGCACCAAGTGCTGCGGGTCTCGCAGAGCCGCCCGGGGCCGTTTGCAAGAGGAGCTGCTGGGGCTGGTTGTTGCACAAAACCCACTGTGTTTGTGGATTTTGCCCGTGGGCTGACACTGGCAGCAGAGGCCGGGCACTGGCCTAGCTGCATTCCTCCTCCTTGCTATCTGGTTACTACCCATCCACACAAAAAGCAGCTCGTTCCTGGGCAGCTCCCCAGCTGCGCTTCGCTGGTCTGCCTGGTCAGGTGCTCTTTCATCTGGGCAAGCCTGCACATGCCGTTGGGCCCTTCTCAAACAACAAACAAAACTCTGTCTGCAACCTGCCAGCCCTGGCCCTCTGACCAAACCCGATGGATTCAGACAGCAGCTGCTTTCAGGGAGGGCTGGTAAGGTCTCAGCAGTTACCTCCTGTTTGGTTTGAAGCATTCAGCCACAGTCTTACACACAGCTTGCGCCCGGGGCACTGGGGATCAGAGGCTGTGGCTATCCCAAGGGCCAGTTGCTTGCCCTTTGGCATGAGCAGAGAGCACCTGGGAGCCTCCTCCCTGCAGATATAGCAGGAGCAGGGGATACCCTGCAGCCAGGTTGGGGACCATGTAAAGGTTTGGCAGAAAAGTTGAGGCAATTACCCAAGAGTGGTGCAGCCTCTGCCAGCTCTGCCCCAACGCCTTGGGATAGCTGCCCCTCTGCTTGGTTTGGGCCATGAGGCTCGTGCGGGAGGTGGTGAGGGAGGCAGTAGAGAGGTACTGACAGGCTGGCTTTGTGCTGTGTTTCCACCTGGCAGGGGTGTTTTACAACTCCTCTGGCTCGGCACAGTGTTACGACATATACCAGCTGTACCAGTCCTGTGCTGACCCCACAGGCTGCGGCACTGGCTCAGACGCTGAGGCCTGGGACTACCAGGTAAGGTGTTGGCGACACCAACGGGTTTCAGCTGCTGCCCTGGTTGTCCCCTCGCCCCACGACTGCTCTTGTACCTCTCTCAGGTTTGCACCGAGATCAACTTAACTTTCAACAGCAACAATGTGACCGACATGTTCCCTGAAATGCCCTTCACGGAAGCCATGCGGGAGCAGTACTGTTGGAGCAAGTGGCATGTGAAGCCACGAGCACGCTGGCTGCAGACAAACTTCTGGGGAGGAGGTGGGTTGTGCTGGCTGCTTGTCCCTTTGCATTGACCTGTCATTGCCTGTCTCCCCTCTGCCCAGCTGGACTCGGAGGGTGTGAGCATGGGCACGGTGCTCTAACAAGCCCTGGCAGAAAGTCACAGCCTTGTGCTGACCTCAGCCAAAGGGGCCTTGCTGAGCCTCCTTGAGACAGAACTGGAAATCCTAGAAACTGGCAAGAATTTGTTGTGCTCTCCCGATTTCTGTACTTGCCGTGTTTGCTGCAGTAGCCAAACATGTTTGGGTGAAATGGGTGAAATGTCATCTCTCTGAATTTCAGACCTGAAAAGTGCAAGCAACATCATTTTTTCAAATGGAGACTTGGACCCATGGGCTGGAGGTGGGGTAAGTGTCTGCACTCCTGCACCCTGAGCACAGAGAGCACCCCTCCAGGTGATAACACCCTCCCCTCTCCCTTTCCCAGCCGGACTGATTCTTTATCCCCTTTGAGTTTCTGCAAGTGGCTGGTTTACACTGAACCCTTTGGGAGCCTCAGGACATCAACACCTTGAATGGAGCCCATCATCCAGGAATGCAGATGCAGCAGGGCGGGCAGAGCAGGAGCTTTCTGGGGAGCACCCAACACCCCTGGTCCAAACCACAACCCAGCTTGGGGCAGTGTGGCTGGAGCTGCCTGGCAGAAAAGGACCTGGGGGTGCTGGGTGACAAGGCTGAACATNGGGAATGGCTGCAAGCTGCAGCAGGGGAGGGTTAGGCTGGACATGAGGAAAAAGTTTTTCACGGAGAGAGTGGTCAGTCAGTGGAATCAGCTGCCCAGGGAGGGGGTGGAGTCCCCATCCCTGACTGTGTTTCAGAGTCGATGAGGTGTGGTGTTGAGGGATCTGGTGTAGGGGAGAACTTGTAGAGTGGGGCTGATGGTTGGACTCCATGATCCCAAGGGTCTCTTCCAACCTGAAGGATTCTGTGATTCTGTCTCTGGGTGAGACTTGGTCCCAGGGCTGACAGCTGAGAGCTCCTTGCTATCGCCGGTCCCAGCACACATGAGACCAAGCGGTCTCTGTAAACAGCAGCTCGGGGTCTAAGATACAGGTTTAGGATCAGCAAAACTTCGGAATGGTGGCAGAGCTCTAGTTAAAAATCTAAAACAAAAAAGTGACCAAGAACTGGATTTTGAGGTAGATCAGCTCCTGACTGTAACACAGGAGTTCCTTGGCAATCCCAGCTGCAAGTAGAACAGGCTGCTTAGGGCGCACAGTCTCTAAGGAGAAGCCTGTGCTGGACCTGGCTGACAGTTTGCGTCCTTTCAGAAGCCTTCTCTGAGGCAGAGGACTTGGCTGGTCAGGAGCATTAGCCATACCAAGGATCTCTTCTGTGCTTTTCCCCACCCCTGCCTGGCTCATCTTCCAGTTCTCAGAACTCATCTGAAGTTCTGCCAGGTAACTTGGTGAGAGTCTGTCTCTGCTGCTTCTCCTTCCAGATCAACAGCAGCCTCAGCCCTTCACTGATTTCCTTGACCGTTAAGGGAGGTGCCCATCACCTAGATCTCCGGTAAGTACGGAAACCTCCTTTGCCTGACGAAACCCTGCTGCCCGAGGTGTTTGGTCTCAGCTCCCACAGCCCAGAATGCCAGGAGATGCTTTACTGAGAGTGGGCTGGATGCCAGCCTGCTGCAGTGTAAGCGTGGCAGAGCTGTGCAGAACTCAGCACCAAGCTCCCAGACTTCCTTTAGAAGTTGCTCTTGCACAGGCATTGGCACAAGCCGATAGCAATCAGTCATGTGCAGTAGTCCAGTGTCTCCTGGCATTAGCCACCAGCTCTCAGGCCTGGAACAGAGAGGGCAGCAGCCACCGATGCCTCCCAGCCTCCAGGTGGGTGTGACACTGTGGCTTGTTTTCCAGGGCATAAACACCAAGTACAAACCAGATAATCTCTGACCGTCAGTGCCCTGGCTTAGCTTTCCCTGTGCAAGGGGCAGGGGGGCTGCTGCTCACTGATGGGCTCTCGCTGCTCTGCTTTCTCCAGAGGAAGCAACCCCGCTGACCCCCCGTCCGTCACAGAGGTGCGCAGGCTGGAGGCGAGCGTCATCAGCGGCTGGGTGAAAGCTGCAGGGAGGGAAGGAGTGCGGCAGAAGCACCCGGGGGCTCCCGGGGGCACATGGCTGTGAGCAACGCCCGTCCCCGCAGCGAGGCTACTACCCCGACTGCTGAGCTCTGTGCACTGCTGGAGAAACCATCCTCTCCTCTGCCACGCTGCTGGAAACTCACCTTTCTGAACTGCCCTGCCTGCCCCCGACTGAGCATCAAAAAAACCCAAATGGCTAAATCGCTCCCTGAAGCCAAACCCCCTTTTGTGGGGTCTGTGGCCACCTGCCTGGACTGAGGGGGCATTACCCGAGGCAGAAATAATAAAAGCCTGCCCGAGAGTCTGAGAATCATCGCTCCCTGGAGCAGGAGGCACCTCAAGGTTGAAGCTAAATAATTTTTAGACAAAAATAAGAGATCAGATGTGGAAAAGCGGGGGTGTAGTCATCACTTAGGCAGGGTCACAGGGAGCTCCAGCAGTGACTGGTTGTGCGCCAGCCTCAGCCAGGGCAGGGGCTTTGGTTTTCTTGTTTGTGTTTAACTTGCTGGAGAGATCTCGTGTTGAGGGGGAGCTCTGCAGACAGGAACCCTGAGGTGCTCTGCTGGCACTCGCCAGCCGCGTGTCTGCGCAGTAACGCACGCTTCCCCCCGAGGCAGCAGCACTGCTTCTCAATAAATCACGTTTATTGAAGCATGTGATGTCATTTCATGGCTTGGTAGTGTAACCAAGGACGATAAAAAGGGGTATGTCTCACCTTCCCAGGTGGAGGAAACTGATCTTTGCACATAACCAGGGGCTTCTTACCTACTGCAATGACTCTGCATCAACAAATACTAGCATAAATGCAAACCACAAAATCCCGGTGACCAGCTGGGTGCCGCAGCCGCTCGCTTGGAGACGCTCTGAGTTAGCGGAGCAGCCTCCAGGGAGATGGAAAGCTGCCGCTGCTCCCAGGGCAGTCACGCTGCTCAAACAGGCGCCTTTGTGTGCGGTGCCTGCGGTGCTGAGCCCTTCCCGCCACCAGGGCCACCCTGCCGCCGCCCGCGGTATTTCACAACAGTCGGGTGCTGACAGGGGAGGGTGCATGTTTCCTCCTCCCTGTCCCTGAGTGCAGCAGGTCACCCCTCCTGTGCCCCTTCTGAAGGCAGTGCCCCCAGCACCCAGGAGGTTTTGAAGGCTTAGGCAAGGAAGAATCGGCCCGAAGCGGGACACCCGGGTGCAGGGGGCTCGCTGAGCCGAAGGGAAGAGCAGTCACCGGGGTTCTTTAGTGAAAGCTGAGGCCTCCGGACTTTGACAGCAAGTTCTAGGAAGGCTGGAAAGACAAAACAATGCCCNGCAGAATTGCACAGAACTGTAAACGTGTTACCTGCCACCCCCGTCCCGTCTGCGTCCCTCGTCACTGCCACGTCACACCAGTACCGAGCAGGAACCAAAGCGGAGCCTTTGCCCAGTACACGCAGCCGTGTCCCAGCTTGGGGTGTAACGCTGGAAACGTCAACTCTTGTCCATGGAGACACGGCCCCTGCCAGCCCATACCACAGACCCCACACGGCCTGAAGGGGGGCTTCAGCTCTCCAGGAGTTCAGCAACCAGACGCTAACTCTGGCCTCAGCACCCGTCGAATTTTCTTTGGGCAAACAGGTACGTTATTTCTCTGAGCTGTGGCTCAAAGCAAGACCCACGGGTCCTCCCGCTGCACAGCCCCGCCTGGGGGGCTGGCCCACCCCCCACTCCCATTGCTGGCTGGAAGCTGACAGGCACAGGGCAGCCGGGGAGGGTGGTTTGATCGGGCGAGGACTCAAGCTCTTGCTGCAGGACAGACCCGCTGGCTGGAGAGACAGCCTCCCTGCAACATTCGACCTCAGCACCAGAAGTGTGACCAGTCACAGACCAGTCACCAGAACAGCAAAATGGGTCAGGGAGCTGCAGCCACAGCTTTGGGTCAAAGTACTTGGAAGAAAAATCAGGTGCATGCAAAGCTTCTGCTGTGCTGGGGGAGGACAGGGTGGGACTGAGAGGAGGTGTGAGGCACAGGGGGGGACACAACACACAGACGGGCAGTTACCGTGAGCCTTGCAAAGAAGAGGAAGCAGCAGATGAGCTTTTATCAAACCATTTAGGTTTGTGCCATTTCACGTGTTAAACAGGGGTCTGAATCAAGCGTTTGTTCTCAGAGAGCAGCAGACTCAGCAACCCGAACTGCTGCCTTGGAGCAGGAGGACAGGAAAGCTGATGGAACTTCACACAGGGAGTCACAGGGAAGAGTGATGTCGAAAATAAATCAGTTGGAGCGGGAGGCTCAGCTAAAAGACAACAAGTGTTTGGGAAAGTGATGATTTATTCTCTCCTTCCTTTAACTCCCCATGAAGGGGATTATCACTCCCAAGCCAACCATAAGAGGCAAAGCCTCCCGGTTGCAGCTGTGGAGTTGATTGCATCAAGACTTCAGAACCAGAAGAGCAGGGCTGAGCAGGAATACCTATCCCACTGTCCTCAGGAAAGGCTGAAACACCAAACTCGGCAAGTTTTACAGCCATAGCTGGGTTATTAATTAAGGAAATTCAGTCAAAGGCACAAGGCCGAAGCCACGCAGGGCAGTAAGGGCCGGGTACCCTCAGCCAATTTATCTTCCCTTTTTCAATCCCTGGTGCTTAGCCAGCGCCCAGCCCCGCGGAAACGCCAGCCTGCTCCACAAACAAAACCACTGAAGGAGCTTCCTCCCACGTTTCAACATCGTTTTCCCCCTCCACTGGTGTACCAGAGAACACAGAACCCTCGGGAGCAAAGGCAGCCGCAGCCCCTGTGCCCAGGTGACAAACCCATTTCCAGAGTGACTGGTGGCACACGAGCCGCAGATCAACTAACACTGCACAAACCAGTGACATCGGGCAGATCCCGGGGTCCCTCTGATGACAGAAAAAGAGGCACTCCAATAACTGGTAGAATTTCTCCATTTCCATAAGCCAGCATTAGTACATGGAATGATAAACATTGGTGAAGAGACTTACACAGTGGTCCCACAGGTAACTCCTGACCCCAGCACACAGAACCAAAAGAGGAATCTTCATTTACAAATCAAAGGTTACAAATCATCTAAAATACACACATACCCCCCAACCACTGGAAAATTAACCCTTATGGTCAGATCTGCTGGGTGCCTGTAGCAGCCCTGGCTGTGGAGGGGACGGTACCTCAGTGCCACCACGCACCCCTGCGCTGCTCTGCCGGGAGGGGAATCGACGACTTGGAGAGAAAATACCTCTTTAAGAAATATGAACAAGGACATCTCTGAGAATTTATCTGTAAATACAGGACTGTCCAAGTTGCACAAAACCATAAGGAAAAGTGGTACACAAAGCTGTTTTCCAAATGTTTTAAAATCTAGTTCCACATACAAAGAATTAAGATCCCAGGGTTCCAGCAAGAGACAAACCCCCTGGGTCTGCTTTGTCTTCACGGAACTGAAGGGATTGCACTAATTCTACTGGGACCAGGAATTGCTGTGGCGTATTTAGACTGCCTGCTTTAACACTACTGATGGAAAACCTTCCACCCAAGGTGCTCCTAGGGAAAAACCTGACCATTTTTCCAGTCGGAACTGTGATGAATAACGAAGTTTGCTGTGCAGGTGTCTGCTCGTTTGGAATCAAACCCCGCTGCACACTGGGGTGTCTGGGGAGGAAGGGACGGAAGGAGGCTGACTTCGACCGATACCTAATGTGCTCTCAAGCTTTCCCAGTGCCCAACCTCAGAAAGCAGCTTTCAGTCAGAATACCTGAGTCTAACTGACGCAAATCATATAGAAAATGCACGTGTACTTTCACTCACCTTTCACATTATCTCCTGCATTCCTGCAGATAAGTTAAAAAACTGCAATTACTCTACAAAACTATATAACACTTTGAGCCAAACCAGCAGCAAATTCTTTTCCCTCATTCATTTCAGCCACAGCTCGAACAGACTGTTCAAAGTGCTCTATAAGACTAAGACACGGTACAAGAGAGGCTTTGCTGCCGCTTCCTTCTCCCCGGGCGGCGCAGCACAGCTCGGCGGTTTGGAATGCGGTGGAGCCTCAGCAGCAACGCTGACAGCTTCGCTTCCCCCGGGACACGGCTCCCTCTCGAATCCACGTCCCACCTGAAGCACTCGACATCATTCCGAAGGAACGGTGCTCTCACCGAGCGCTTTGGTGCATCCGGGCTAAGCCACAAACCTGGAGGCTCACTCCCCCTGGGGACAGTCCTGTGCTGTAAGACAGCGGGCTGCACTCCTGATATTTGACGAGTATTTAGTAAGACTGACGTGAGGAGTTTGGTTCACCAGAGCCCAGTGGGTGCCATGGTTCACGCTGCAGTTATTGGCTGAACCTCATCAGCAACACCAGGAAAACCAGCTGAGGATGGCACAGCTTGTGCTTCCCAGAACCGGGGAGTGGATTTAAGACTGAGGTGACTTCTCCAAACCAGAGATGCTTTCCCAAGGTTTCTCGTTCTAAAGTCAAAAAAGGTGCAATACGGCATCTCTCCTCCAACCCTGAACAGTGACTTGAAGATAAAACCATCGCCATCGGAAGGTCTACTGGTACCCAGTCTATGCTGGTGCCCAGATGGGGAGCGGATGAGCTTCTGTGTTAAACACGTACTTGTCGAGGTTGATCAAGTCCACGTCATCCGAAAACAGCAGAAACATGTACTTGAGCGTTTCCCCAAGGAAGAAGCTCTCCATCTTATCTCGTGGCTCTGGGTTACTGGGGTTCTGGACATTGTTAATGGAAGTATAACCACCAGTAGGAACCTGTGCCAAAAACAAAACAAAAGGCAGAAATTTGGTATATTTCAATAATCTAAAAGGAAATTATTTTCACTTCTTAACATCCAGATGCACGTGGAAAAATAAGTGCTAAGAAACAAACAGCGTGTTTTTCCCTTCATACTTGTTTCCCAGGTACATAAAAAACAAGTTACGAAAAAGAATCTCATTTGCATTTTAAAAGAAACCACAAGGATAGAATGAAGCAGAAGATCCATTTCTGCTTACTTTAAAGAGGACTCATGAAGAACATCCTCTTGGAAGTTTCTGGACAAAGGCACAGAAAGTAACTACCACAAATCCTGCATCGGAGGTGGGCACAGCACCCTGTGCCCTGGGAACAGGGCGTGGGCACGGCCCCTGGCACTGGAGGAGAAGGAGCACAGACCCGCTCCGGAAACGCCAGACTGGGGCAGTTGCTTTGGGGTGGTTTTGTGCAACTCCAACGAAAGGGTCTCTGTCAATCCATCCAGCTCTTTCTCAGCTTTTGAATGCTGAAAAAGGTGGCAGCAGAGATTGTCACAGCTTCCAAGAAGACAGAGAGACACTTTGGTGCATCTTACGGTTTAATCAATGCAATTGATTAAACAAGTTTTTTAATTAAAAGAGTCCATTCCCTGAATGTACTTAAGCTGTGTATCTGTAAGGCCCTGGATGAACGGATTTTTTCCGTGTCTTCTTATGACTTTCCCCCCAGGTATCTGATGACTCTTAAAAGACAGCAGGTTTCCAAAGCTCCTGTTAGAGGGCAGGGGAGCGACTACGGTGGGGACAGAAAGGCGGCATCGCAAGCTGACCTTACCCGGGTGTACTTGTTGAAGCTCTGCAGGATTTCCCAGCCCCAGTCTTGGTATTTCTTGTCACCGGTGAATCTGTACATATAAAAAAGGCTTTCCACAGTTTCTGGTCGCAGTAAGTTGTGCCTGTCTGCAGGCTGCAATAGAAAAAAAGGCAAGAGTAATTCAGAGAAGGAATTTCTTCAAGTCCACATGCAAGAAGAAAACCAGCAGTTCCCATCTCGGTCTACCCCAAAGAGCTTATTATACATAACTCAGCTTCTAAATACACTAGAGGGGTAATTAAAAGCAAATCCTAGGGTACACCTAGCAAGTGAGCAGCGGAAGAACAAGCTGCTCCACAGCAGAGCACATCCATCAACATCCAGCAGCACCGAGAAACAGAAGATAATCAACCAGAGCTCAGGCCAGCCAGCTGGTCACCTTGACTTCCACGTCTTTGTGGCCCTTCTGCGCGTGAAGATTGAAGTGTACAATCTCCGGGCTCAGGCCTGTCTCCACTTGAGCATACATCTGGTAACAGGTCTCGATAAGGGCTTCAGCCAAGGCCATGTGGTCAGCAGTCAGTCCGTTGTGAGCGCCCAGTGCCAAAGTACCGGGCAAAAAGCAAACCAAGTGATCCTGCAGGACAAGAGAGCCATCACTGGGGGAAAGCACACAACGAACGGGTACACGCACGTGTGTGTGCTCACACCTCTCTGGGTCCCTGTCCCTGCGAATGTGACCTTACTTCTTCCCCTCCCCCCTTCTCTCTCACTATACATTTCAGCTACCAACTTTTAACAGTCTGGTGTAACGTAGCCTGAAGCAGGCAGCATCGTTACAGAGGGGTTCTTTACTCACCAACCCCACGTGTAGGAAAAGAACCTTCCAAAGTGACCAGATTTGGTTTTGTAGACCCAGTATCACAGTATTATGTCACCTGCTGCTTCTGGAGGGAAGCCTGAGAAGCCAGGAGTGCAAGTGTCCACATATATTTGTGAAGTATGGAAAATGAATAAAATAGGTACAGCCTCAGGGGTTTTCTGGAATTTTATGACTTTAAAAAAAAAAATTTTACTCCAGCACCTAGATGTTCAGTTTTACAGGAACGTAAGTGGATTCAGCAAAGTAACTCAAAGAGAAGGCCCTGGTGAGCACGGGTGACTACTGTCAATAAAGCTGTGCAGGACTGCCACCACACTGGCTAAACGCAGTCCTGGCTTCTTCAGGGTTCGGGGGCTGCTGCTGTTCGCTTTGTTGGCTTCATGATCTTTTTTCTTTGGAGGGGCACAGAAACCTTTGTCTGTCCATACGTTTTAGGGGGTTTTTTGGTGGTAGTTTTTTCTGTTTTGTTGGGGTTTTTGTTTGTTGCACTTACCATCTTGGCACTGAAATGGCCGTGAGCGAGCTCTCCTACAAAAGTAAGCTTCTTGGGTTGTGATCGCTGCAGAAGATGCTTCTTCACTCCTTCTATGGCTCTCATATAGTCTTCCAACAGCCTGTGAATTAAAAGAATTCCCAGTTGACTCACATACACACAATAAGAAACGTAGCTGATGGTCAGCACTGTCCCTTGGGAGACTCTTATTTCAGTCTAAAGAACAATATTTAACCAGGTGTGAAAACTGACAAAAATATGTCAGTCACCATTACCTGGGCATTAATGAGTTATTGCTACCACGTAGCAGTACCATACCATGTAACTACATTGAAGCATTCACAAAAACACACCCCAGCTCTCTAGGCAGTAATCGGTTTTATTTCTGGAATCCTTAGGAGTAGAGTAATTCCTCTGGCAAGGACCTCTCCCAGGTCTCTACCTGAACCCTGTGCTCTCAAGCAGCTTCAATCAGATCAGGCTCCCTGAAGGCTGATCTGAGCAATCTTTTAGTAGCTCCATCCAAAGACATGGTTTTATCTCCATCCAAAGATGGAGATTCAACAACTTTGAGCAATCCCTTCCAATGTTTGACCACTCCCATTGTGAAATATTGTTTCACAGTATTAAATTGGAAATTCCCTTGTTTCAAGTGTTTCTAAGTGGAACAAAAAGCCCCTCTTGAATAATTCCCTTTTGATGCTCACAAAACGCCATTGTTCATAGTCCCAAAGGCAATGGTTCCCCATTTCCAGTGAGGTATGGCTTGGAAAAAGCAGTGACACAAACTCTCTCTGGAGAGATGGAGCTGCTCTGATACAAAGAGCAGCCTCAGGCACAGCGTCACTGTGTGCATTGCACCCCTCAACACTGACAGGTCCAGCATAATTGGACAAAAACTGCTTGGATTTTTTGTCTTGTTTTGGAGGAAACCTTTTCCAACATCGCTAACTCCTCTGCTCCTTGCAAACATTCTCTTCCACTTAACTGGTGCAGAGAAGAGAAACATAAGAGACCTAAAGCAAAGTTCACATAAACATCCAACTTTAATCTCTTCTTCCAAGAAGTTATTCCTTATGAATGAAATCTCCCACATGGCTTCACCTTTCCCTAACAAACCCAGGGAAAACACAGGCATCAATGGTGACATGAAGTATCATCACTCAGAGGTGTTCATTATTCTCTAACTTCTGCAAAGACTTAACTCTTTGCTGCCTGTCATACTCCTCACAGCTCACGTGTCAAGGAAGAAAATTTCTCTCAGGGGAAGTTCTGAGACTAAGGCCAACTCTCACGTGGGTTTCACACCAAGTTACCCCAGGTGGCTCTTGCTCACTGAGCTTGCTTTTAAAACCAGTGATACTTTCAGCACACTGCTGGGCACAAGCATCGTTTTTCTTTAAGCAGGAAACTACAGCACAGTTTCACAGCTCACATAATTTTCACATCAATATGAAAAGTGGAAAGAACTTACTCATTTTCCTTTTTCCCCCCCTGAATCCATTGCTTGAGCAAATACTCATAGTAGCTGTCAGCTCTGGCTCCCAGAGTGTAGACCCCCAAGTGAGTGAACTGCCCACTATTGGTGTTTATGAACATGGGCACTAGTCCATCATTCTTCCCTGAGAGGGTGTGAACGTGCTTCATCACCTCATCTACAGCTTTCTAAAAGAAATAAAATAGCAAATGTAAATTATGGGTATAAATGATGGGCAAAACCATGGCTAGTAGCATGGTCAGTACATCTTTCACCCTTCTTCCTCAAGGTAGCAGCAGGGACATCGAGTTCAGCTCATGCATTATATTAAATACAGGATTTCGAACTTTCTGACTCTCAAAGCATGATATTCTGGTTACATGTCAGTACTCTGAAGTAGTTATAACTACTCCCTTTCCTCCGAGGCACTCGCAGTCTGGTACTCCAGCAGCAGAGCAGGGCCTGACGCAGCCAGAGTTGCAAATGAGAAGTCCAGGTAAAATAACCACACACATCATGCAATAGCTAAAACTTCTTCAGCTGCACTCTTCAAAACTTCAGCTGTGGACACAGCTTAAAACAACAAACATCATCACCAAACAAAGACTGGAAAGTATTATTTTCTCTGAAATTGTTTTTATTTCAACTTTTCCTTACACTGTGACTGCTGTCAGACCCTTATCTAGTGAGTCACCTCTCAGTTCCTTGGACGCAACATCAAGGTTCCGTTCTTTGCATTCAGACAACTGCATCAAGAAACCACACAGACTTCTACCAATGTCAAGCAAGGCACAGCTTCACAGTCCTGTTTGCCTTAATGCTTTTTCAAAGCCCAATGATAATGTAGTGTCAAACAAAAACAGTGATAAAAGCCTGGGGCATTGGGGGAGAGCAGGGGAGTGTTCAGTTTTGGTTTGTTGTGGTTTTGCTGCTTGTTTGGGTTGGTTTTTTTTAATCAAATGCTGTTTCTGATAAAGAAAATAACTGTTCACCTTCACTACTACTTTTTGGTATTTAAGAAAATCATTGGGATTGCTTTGTTTCTTTTCCTCCCCCATCTAGTTTCACAACTCGTTTAACATCACTTGGAGCCTACAGAGACCACGTGAACCAATGGAGAGTCAGTGGTGGTGCTGTAAAGGCAGAAAAAGAGACAAACATCGACTGATTGTGCCATACCTGGAATTTCTCATCTCCAGTGAGACGAGAGAGCTCCCTAAATTCCAGCTGGATACTGGTCACCTCAGCCACAGTGCTGTCAGATGTCCATCGAGGTGGGTGTGCGGTGCCCCGGCCAATGTTGACATCAGAATACGGTACCTTGGAGGGGGTCTTGAATGCTGGCATAAGCCTGTTCCCAATGTCTTTCTAAAGAAAACCCAACAGCACATGACAAAACAACAAAGGAAACAAAACATAAATACATGCAGGCACGCACACCCCTGTAGACTTTCTTTCACCAAGCAGACAGGAAAAGAGCACAGCAGCTTAGTTTTAGGTGGTGCAAGAAAGCTCAGAATTAACCAGTCAGGGATTTACACACAATGCTGAGCACAGCGCTTCTGCTCGGGGGCTGGCACTGCTGGCCTCCTCTGTGCCTGGAGTCCCTACGCCACGGGATGTACTCCTGAAATCACTGACTGCACCCAGCTAATCTGAAGAGCTGCCTGATGCTGTCCAGACACAAAGAGAGGGTGACTATTAGTCTTTGCCAACCGTTTATCTTCTCTTTGGTTTTATGAGCTTTATAATGGTCAGCTCTTCATCACCAGAGGCACAGACATGTAAGAACACCTGATAAAACACAGCAGGGCTCTCAGGTTATCCGGAGAGCCAACAGGAGCTCAGGCTTAAAAGAGTAATGGTAAATCCCTTTCCCACCATTTCCAATATGAAACTGTCAAAAATCATCAACGTTTAACTTTCTGCTGGATCTTCCCTCAGCCTTGTCCAACATGGAATACATAGCCCAGTTTGGTTTGTCAGGCTGGACACTCACAGCTTTCTCCAGGAAGAGGCTGTCTCCAGAGAGGTGGTAGGTGCTCAGCAACCCCCCCAGGATACGAATAGTGCTCTCAAAGAGGTTCACGTCCACATTTTTATCAAATACTAAATTGTTTGCTACCCATTTTCTTGCTTCTTCAAACTCTGCAAAGTAGAAAAGGTAGTTCAGTTAGGCACTTCTGGAATATTCCAACAGCTAGGCTAGAGACATCAGTACCCCATAAATCCATGACAATTACTTATATCTGTCTATAGAGATGATCATTTTAGGTGGAAAACTAAAACAAAGAACTTATACTGGGAGAAGTCTGACTACCATTGGCTTCATTCTTAATCATCGGGCAGCACAGCGGCATACACACAGAAATACCCAGCAAAATAAGTTCCTAGTAGTCTAAAAAGAGAAGAAATCGAGAGATTCTTTATCAAAATAGTTGAGAAATGGAGATCTTTTGAGTCCATTAATTTGCACTTGACTTGTCAGACGTTTAGTTACACTTCAAAAGAGCCTCCTGAACTTTTTAATTCAATCTTTTTAAAACAAAGCTGTTATCTACCAAGAGAACAGTTAACCTTTTCAGTTAACAGCCACCAGTCCAGCAATGTCCCGGGGAGCCTGCCTCCACCGACAGCACTTGACCCATGAAATCCCAACAGTCAGTCTGCAATTTTTTCCCCAGAAACAAAAAAGGCTGTTTATCATACTGCTAATTCAAAAAGAATGTTAAAAAAAAAAGCCGTTTTAGATTCACCAGTCACCTCATCACTCAACGATCTGCTTCTGCACAGGGTCTAACCCTCCTCACTCAACGATCTGCTTCTGCACAGGGTCTAACCCCAGCGTGCATGTTAGAGGCATGAGCCAACGTGAATCATCTCACACCTTCCAGAAACTCCTGCTTGTCAGCAGGCCCAGAAGAACAACCAGTTTCCCAGAAATGGAGGATGTTCCACAGCAGACTAGCATCTACAGGATGCTGCTGTGTCCTCATGAGGAAAAGCATCTTGGGTGTTGGGTAGACTGAGGGGAAGAGAAGAAAAGTCTCGTCTGTCAGGCATTAGCACGATGAAGCAGCTCAACAGAAAAGGCAGGGTCTTCTTTCACGGAAGCTTTTGCATTCATCAGCTTCTGAGAAAGCCTGGCAACCCCAAACAGAACTTGCATTTACGTAACATTTGTTATTCAGCAGAAAGCCCAGGAGCTTTCCAAGGGAATCAGCAAAAGAACTGCTATAAAATATGAAGAAGCCTTCACAGAGAACCCATTTTCAATGTATCTAAATTACTAATTATTTTAAAAGCTCGATACAGTTCACAATTAATTTTTTATGAAAAAAAAAAAACCAAAAAACAACCCAAACCCAGCACATTGTCAACGTGATGAAACTTCATGATAGGCTGCTCAGGCCTCGAGCTGCAAACACCTGATACAGAGCTTTCCTTAGATTTAATATTTCACACCAGCTTCAAAGGCAGAGGAGGCAGAACCATGACAGTCTGACTGGTTCCTGTCCCCTTACTGGCAGCTCTGGTCCTCCTGTCTCGGCAGAAAAACCAGCTGCCTGTGTAAGCTTTCATCAGCCATGCAACCTACCAAGGTTAAAAAGACAGAGTTCCAGAACTTTTTTAATACCACTGCAAAAAAAAAACCCTGCACCACAAAACAAACCCAAACACACACACAAACAAACATCACAAAAAAGCAGCTCTCAAACTCTTAAATACTAATTAGGCACGTTTTTTGCAACAGCATTTTTTGCTTGACTGAGCTTTCGGACTACCTACACCAGACTGATGGGTAGAGAGCCTACAGAACAGCACTCAGCACTAGGGTTCAGTACAGAAACAAAAACAGGGCAGTTTGTTAATGCATTCCTCAGCTTCTATCATATATATCTACTCTTATATGGAACAGCAAAGTATTTTTTTCTGGCTCAAAATTCTATTCCAAGAAAAGTGCTGTCCTTTAATACAGTTGGGAGTGGGGGGTTATATTTATTTTTATATGTATTATTTATATGCATATTTACCCTTACATCAAAACTAAACTTATTGGCCACAGGTAATCCATGTTCCCCTCCAAGAACTCCGAACACACAGGGCCAGAACAGAAAACAAGGAATTATTTTAGAGGGAAAAAATGGATGAGGAGAAAAAAAAAAAATTACCTTCTTTTAAGCCTAAAATCCACATGGTATCCAAGGCATCAATTAAGGTCAGCCCAAGCCCAAACCACTCGCTGTAGGACTTGGACAAAGGCTTCAGCTCATCATGGCCCCAGGCAAAATCCTTGTATCCCTTCCAGGCGTGGCGGAATGCTTCTATCACAGCCACCTGGCGCTCGTTGATGGGCACTGCAGAGCAAAACCACCATGGAGGAGTCGTGCAGCCACACCGAGCCCTGTTTTACTGCATTCTACCCAAAATAAACCCTCTTCCAAACTATATGATCAGTGTGATGGAAAACCCACCCTCAGATTATTGTTTTCAGTACAGCCTGTGCTCTGCAGAGCAATCAGACAGTGCTTCTGGTCAGCAATTCAGCCAGGTGGAAACTGGCATCTCTCCCCAGCAAAAACCCAGTCACTTCTGCAAATAAAACCAGTCAGATATATATTCACATGCACAGTTGTTGGGTATCACTAGAGCTCAGACCTGAAAGTCGGGAAATGCCAGAATTAAGATGGCTCAACTCAACTGTAATTCAGCTGCTCAATACAATCCTTGGGTAACTTACCACGTACCATTTTTAGTTCATCTTCCCTGTCTTTAAATTTAGCAGAAAGCAATAAACAAATGTTAGACAAAATGATTTGTCTTGCACTTTTCTTTTAATAAAAAAAAAAAAAGAAAATTTACATTTTCCACCTTGGACAAAGCCATGTCTTTTTCCATGGTTTTATTGAAATTGTTGCTGACAATTTGCCATGAGGCTGAGCTTCTGCTACACATCCAACACGAGATATTTCAAGCCCACTAGCTAAGTTTTTGGGACATTATCAACAGAGATTTCTCCAGTGAGCACACGCTGTGTGCTCTGTGACCCACTGCCAGCCCCCCACCGTTACAGCCACGGCACAGGGCTTCCTGCCGGGCGTCGGGCAGGAGCTCAGTTCTACTCATGCATCAGAATGTTCTTTATTCAATACTGAAAACTGAGGCTGGAACTCAATGAACCTTCTGAAGGCTGGGACGTGGGAAGGCTGACCATGGTGGAATAAAGGCACTGAAAGGCTTGGATGCACTCGGTGAAGAATCTTTTCTACGTTTTTGGTTTCCTTCCATCAAAATGAATAAATAGAACTAGGTGGGGAGGAATTGCAAAACTTCAATCATAAAAGCGAACAGAGAGAAAAGTATCATTAACTGTGCTTTCACCTGGTTCCTTCTGGTCTTCACCTTCCACAGATGAAGGTTTTTCTGGTTCCTTTATTTTGCTAGACGGAGGTTCAGTGCTTTGGTCAGGTTCTATCACTGCTCCTCTCCAGCTGCAAATACAGGGACTGTAATTAAGACTTAACTTGATCACTAAGTCATGCAAATGAATGAGATTTCTCTCTGCACTTCCTTTTCCTCATGATACAAAATCCAACTCCGTTTTACTGAAGTATCAGGGATCAAAATAACTATGTTGTCACTAGATAATTATTCTGCTCAAAGTACTTTGCACCAGAACTTTTACTGGATTAAGAAATGTGTCATACAGGCTCTTGGAATGTCATTAAATATCTGGCAATGGAATTTAATAAAAAGCTTCTAAAAATAACTAAAACACTTGAGAATGGTGTATTTTGTTATCTACCAGCTCTGAAAGGATCGTAGGAGCCACTGACACTAAATACTACCATGCAAATAATAATTAAAAATTACAAGCCAGCACAAAGGACTGGCCACTCAAAGTACTTGCTTTACCTCCTAGGGGTTTGCAAGTCATCCCTACCACCACAGACAGAGTTTTTACAGGCTTTTATTCACAATCTTCTGAAGGAGAAGTTTTTCAGAACAGACTTCAAGTCAAGCCAAGTTCACATCAAGATCAAATAATCTCAACTATACTGTTTAACGTACAGATAGAACTCACCTCTGAGTTCAGGATGTGCCTCCTAAGAGAATCAGGCTAACACTACCTTCAAAGTTTCTATTTTTCACAGTCAGCATACCTTACAACTCACATAAATCCCATCATTTCATTTCTTACTTCTATTATTTAAATTTGTAAATAGTCAGCAGTATTCTTTCATTGCTCTCCTAGGTTTTCCTGTTCCCACCTATTTAACAATGTGAGTTACAGCGGAAGCACAACAACAAATCACTTCAAGGCATTGAGAAATTTTG
Organism: Jacana jacana; assembly: GCA_013400555.1. NCBI lineage: Eukaryota > Metazoa > Chordata > Aves > Charadriiformes > Jacanidae > Jacana > Jacana jacana. The sequence continues at coordinate 140,188 of VZTM01008368.1, forward strand.
GATAATACCAACAGCCAAAACACCGATGCAGGCGGAGTTCTGACACTGCGGCCAGCTCAGCTGTGCTGCTGCTGAAAAGGACACACACATAAAAACCCCCAGCCTAGCGTTCCACATCTTAGGAACCTCTGCTGAACCTGTAGCAGTCTTTTCTATATCCAAGTTACATCTCTTCAGTCAATCCCAGATCAGAATAGTCCAATCAATAGTACCTTAGGGAATAACTTTGTATAGACATAATCACAGCAGCACAGATGAGACTGGGTAGCTGATGCTACTCTACCTGCAAAACAGGTCTCAGAACTGTATGATCAAGCTTTTACAAGAAAGGAGTAAGCAGATCTCGTACAGTTACATGCACACAACCACCGACACGTCCAAGGCTTCTGCCAGGTGAGCTTGGGCTTAGCAGCATCACACCCCTCACCGACCCCAACACTGGTACCATTTTTCACGTCTGGCCCAGGACAAAGACACTTGTGACAGTATCCCTGGATTGATACCGGTACATTATTATTTACTACAAAACAAACAGCAGAAACCTATGGATACTGGGAATTCTCCTGAGTATTAAGAGTGTCTAAGTGCATTAGGAATACAGACAGCCTTGGGGGGCTCCACATCCTCTGCAGTTCGGAGATGCAAACAGTAAAAACAGAAAAGCTACACGTTCCTCAAACTGAAATGCATTGGCCCAGCAATATTAACTGCTGTCAGGCCAGGCCTAAGAACAAACACAGGCAAGGAAAGAAATCAGCCTCAGGCACAGGCAACAAAAAACCTACAATTTTCACTGCAGCATGCAATGAGTCTCAGGGGAGGGAGCACTGTAACTTGGTGGAAACACTTCTACCTGATCACAGATTTCTCTGTTTTCTCTTCCTTATCAGCCTGGACTGGCTCCTCTACAATCCTGCTGGTATCATGTCGGGTCTTCAGCCTCACATCCCTCCATGGGGGCTTGATCTGCAGATTGGAAGGACCACGTCGAACATGAGGTGGTTTTGGCAGCTTCTGAGAAAATAAAGGGAAAAAAACGAAAAACATGCGTGGTATGTTGCAGAGATGGTAAAATTTCAAACCAAAAATCAACATTATTCGAGTGATAAACACAGAACCACAGAATGGTTAACATTGGAAGGGACCTTAAAGATCATTGAGTTCCAACCCCCCATGCCCAGGTGGCTCCAAGCCCCATCCAGCCTGGCCTTGAACCCCTCCAGGGATGGGGCAGCCACAGCTTCTCTGGGCAACCTGTTCCAGTGTCTCACCACCCTCACAGTGAAGAATTTCTCTTTCTGGTATCTAATCTAAATCTCCCCTCTTCCAATTTAAAACCGTTACCCCTTGTCCTGTCACTGCACTTCCTGACAAAGAGTCCCTCCCCAGCTCTCCCGTAGGCTCCCTTCACATGTCAGAAGACTGTTCCAAGGTCTCCCCAGAGCCTTCTCTTCTCCAGGGTGAACAAGCCCAGCTCCCTCAGCCGGTCTTCACAGGAGAGGTGCTCCAGCAATCTGATGATCTTTGTGGCCCTCTGCTGGACTCAATCCAACAGGTTCATGTCCTTTCTACGTTGAGGACTCCAGAGCTGGACACGGAGCACAGAATAGAGGGGTAGAATCGCCTCTTGTGACCTACTGGCCATGCTTCTTTTGATGCAGCCCAAGATGGGGGTTGGCTTTCCAGGCTGCCAGTGCACACCGCCGGCTCGTGTTCAGCTTCTCATCCACAAACCCTCTCAAGCCCTTCTCCTCGGGGCTGCTCTCCATCCACTCTCTTCCCAACCTGTATTTGTACCTGGGATTGCCACATCCCAGGTGCAGGACCCTGCACTTGGCTTGGTTGAGCTTCACGCGATTTGCACCAGCCCACCTCTCAAGCCTGTCCAGGTCCCTCTGGATGGCATCCCTTCACTCCAGTATGTCCACTACATCACCAAGCGTGGTGTCATCGGCAAACTTGCTGAGGGTGTGCTCCATCCCACTGCCCGTGTCTCCAACAAAGATGTTAAATAGCACTAGTCCCAGTACTGACCCGAGGAACACCACTCATTACTGGCCGCCACTTGGACATTGAGCCCTTGACCACAACCCTTTGAGTGCAGCCACCCAGCCAGCTCCTTATTCAGTGAGTGGTCCATCCATTGAATCCATGACTTTCCCATTTTGAGAACAGGATGTCACGTGGGACAATGTCAGATTCTTTGCATAAGTCCAAGTAGATGATGTCTGTTGCTCTGCCCTTGTCCACCGAGTCTGTGGCAGTATTGTAAAAGGCCACCAAATTTGTCAGGCACAATTCTCCCTTGGTGAAGCCATGTTGGCCATCTCCAATCATCTCCCTGTTTTCCATGTGCCTTAGCAGAAATTCCAGGAGGATCTGCTCCGTGCTCTTGCCAGACAGAGGTGAGACTGACTGGCCTATGCTTCCCTTGCTCTTCTTTTTTTCCTTTTTTGGAATGCTGGGGTAATGTTCCCCTTTTTCCAGGCAGCGGGAACTTCACCAGACTGCCACGATTTCTCAAATATGACGGAAAGCAGCTTAGCAACTTTGTCTGCCAGCTCCCTCAGGACCCATGGATGGTCCCATCAGGTCTCATGGACTCATGCACCTTCAGGTTCCTTAGGTGGTCTCAAAACATAACTACAGATAAATCTTACTTTGATCCATGCAAGCTCTGCGCTGTACAGAAGGCACACTTAAAGACCTTAGACTTTTCTTTTAAACCTTCCGTAAAACTATCCCGTTTTAAATCGACAATGATAAATTACTTTTAAACTCTCTACTGTTATCTGGCACTAATTTAACACAAGACACCACCAAAGGGCTGACAGGATATTTGATTCCTTTTTACTAGGCACGGCAATTTGGTATTAGAATTAGCAAAAAGCATGCAAAACAAAGCTCTCACAAAGCCAGTCAGGTAATACCTAGAGTTACTGTACAGTAATGCATGCACATCTGCACACAACGAGGGAAAGATTTAATACAAATTTCTGTATTCATTACCTCAAAAAGCAACACATGTAGAGACCAGTATTCCTCTGCTCCACTAATCACTAATCCACAGTCAGTTTGTGGTTCTTTCCAGTCACTTTCCCCACAAACATAACCCTTCAAAACCTGCTAACATCTGCCCCGTTTGCTCCTATTTTTCAAGCTACCAGAAAGTCTACTCCAATCCACCCTGTTCAGCCATAACTCTATTTTGGCTGCTCACAACAGCAAGACTGACGTCTGGAGTCCTCCTAGTCCAAACAAATTAATCATAGCAGGAAAGAGAAGCCTCAAGTACCAGGTCACTATATCTGTGACTAAGAAATACTATACTGAACACAAATAAAAAAGGTAACACCAAGAAATATTACACCAAAGCCCTTTTATTGCAAGTTGTAACTCCTTCCTCCCTCCTCAACAACTGTTGGAACCAAGCACTATTTGCAGCTTCTGCAAACTCTTTGCTAGCTTTATATAACTCATTTCTTCTCACAGTACCTGTGGTGGAAGCTCTGGGTAGTCTCCAAGGTTGGCATCTGCTTTCTGTGGTGCTGGTAAAACAGCTGGATTTGCCAGCTTTAATCCAGGAATTTCTGGATCCGTTCTCTGATCATCCATTGATTTGTTTGTTAGACCTAGACACACAAAAAACTGCTCAGCACAAGGAATCAACAGCTAGACATTTAGAACAGTTTGCTGCACTCATATACTACATGCACCTCCAAAAATTGCTTCCATTCACAGAACACTGACAAACACACACTAATTGTTAGACAGGAAGTGTCATTTGACATTAGCACCCTCCCTAATATACAAGGCGGCTGCTAAAAGGCACATGCTTTTTTTTTAAATTGTTATAATTTCATCCTCTTGATACAGGCAGTAAGATAACATCAAAGGTAAATGTGCCTCATATTGTAGAACAGCTTGGGATTTCTCATCTGATGTACAGTCAAAACCAGGGGAGGATGATCTTATTCTACTGTTTAGGCTTGGGTTACCAATATTTACAGACAAATGCAATAAAGCATCCCACAGCATCCCAGTCTTCACCCACTAAAACAGAATGTTGCTCTAGTCAAAATAAATAATGAAAACACACACGAAAAATAGTTCTTGTTAAGCAGAAAAGAGTCACTGAAATAAAATCATCTCAAAACTGCACTTTAATGGACACACACAGTCTTTGCCAGTAAAAACTAAAACTAGTTATAGGAATTAGAACAAGCTCTCAAATATGTCACCATGGTCAGTAATTCTGAGCTACACTGAACACATACTTTTCCATGGTTCCCCCACGCTTGTGTATGAAATGACTCCACAGACTGCCAGGAAGGCAAACAGGAAGAGAATGACACTCCGCTGCAGTCGAGACAGCTGCTTCCATTTCTTTAGGAGACAAAATAAGGGAGGGTAAGAACATTTAGCATGACATTAAGAGCCCACTCAGTCAAAAATAAACTCTTACTGGTATCATTCAGAGCAAAACACAGAATTGAGTAGGTTTAATTTTACCCTCTGCTTCCAACTGCAGATACCCGTTGCTTGTTTGCTTTAAGATAGAGAAAACAGAAACATACTGTGCTGGCATATGGCACAGCAGGCTCAGAGAAACATCAGAGCCACTTGCTGCAAGAATCTCGCAGACTGCCAAGTGCCGAGATTCCCAGAGAGCACTACAGTGCTCCTTCATCACAACCTTCGTTAGCTGACCTGTGCATCTGCCCAGATGTCAACTGGGAAATAGCTGGGAGCCTCTCTCCTCCCTTCTGCCTGGGGAGGGACTGCAGAATGTACATGCAAAATAAGAAACACAGGAAAGTGGAAGGAAAACTAAAAACTTTGCTGCAGCAAAGAAGAAAAGCTCAAAATAAGCTAAGAATCCATCACTGGGCAAGGCATCCCGCCTCGGACAAACACATGTGGAACTGTCACACAGACTAGGTCGTGCAACCACAAATAAAGTTACCAACCCACAGCAACATGAAAACGAGGTAACCCAACAGAACAACGAACAAGACAAAACCACAAGGTTTTCAAGTTTAGTCCTGGGAAAAAATGTGTTTTTAAAACTGAAGTATACAGAGCAAAATCAGTAAAAGTCAGACAGCAAATGCTCTGTTAGTCTGCAAGTTTCCTCCATTTAGAGAGAGCACAGTGGCAGTTAAACATTAACTGCTAAATTACCACTTTGTTAGTTTTCTAACAGTCCTACCAAAATTCACCAGAGTAGCATTACAGAGAAGGTGCTTCAGTGCCACTCGGGAACAACCTGCAGTTTCCTCTGCAGCCCACAGCTCTTCCCATGGTCTTCATCTTCTTCATAGCAACCAGAGCCTGCAAATGTTTCAGCGAAGAACCCTCAATGTGCTCACATTCCAAGCTGAAGCACACAGTTCCTCTTTTCCTTCCACACTGCTGACAGTGCAGTATTCCTGTACAACAATCCAGCAGATCCTTCCCTACACACACTGCAGGGTGCTGACCCCACTCCTTCACCCTCAGCTCTGCCTGCACGGTCAACTGCTTCATCATCTCCCTGTTGCAGAAGGATGCTTGAAACCCAGCAGCCCTGTGTTTCCTCAGGGTAGGACGGGAAATGAGGCATTTCTGGGGTGTCTTGGGATGGGTAGGAATGAGGCACAAGATTACATGTGGGCATTCACTACCATCTTTCTTTTTTTTTTTTTTTCTGTCAAAGAATAAGGATAAAAAGAAGGGTGAAATATTGTGTGCCCTGTCCTCACATTTCCCTATCTGTTATTAAGAGAGAAGCTGCCACCCTGTGTCCCTAAACAACTTCTTCATATGCTTCATCTGACCAGCTGTAAAGCCTCTATAGGTGGCTACTCCTCACCGTCTATCTGCAACACAGGTTATCTTGTCTCTTTGACCCACACCTTCCCACCCTGCTTCTGCAGCCCAAGACTCCCACCCTCGGTAAAGCTGCCTGCCCATTGCCTAACCCCAAGCAGACACAGAGGTCACTTCCACACAGCTCTGCCAGAGACTCCTGTTCTCACACTCAGCATTCCCACAGAAAGCAGAAAAGTTTCCTTTGCTTTTCTAGGGCAGAGGAGAGGCCTCCTCCTTCAAGCCCTAAAAAAAGGGCAATGGGACCACGACCAAACCTTCCTGCACTCCTGCCCAGAGAGCAGAGTGTTGCCCCCCAGATGCCCACTAGCAGATGCCAGGATTCCCCTCAAACACACGCCACATCCCCCCACCACAGCTTTCTTCATAAAATAAAGACACGGGTTGGGGCACCCTCAAGCATCCTGACTCTGCAGACCCCTCCCAGGCAGGAGCTACCGGAGGCTGCTGAGAGCAGAGCCCCCAGTCCGGGGTCACCATTCCCCATCGGCCAGGGCCCACAGCTCCGGCCCCCTCCCCTGCTCGAAACGCGGGCTCCCGTGTCAGGACGGCCCAGTTGCGCCCAGGGCCACCCCTCACAGCCCACTCCCCACAGCCCTGCCCTCCCAGCCCAACAGGGCTCCCTCATTGCCAGGTGCCACACACCCAGATCGGGGGTACCCGTCACTCCCGCCCAGCCCCCCACCCGCTCCAGACCGCGTCCTCCACTCAAGGCCAGGAGCCCCCCCGGCCGCTCCAGTGCTCTCACGGCCCACAGCCGACCCTCACCCGCCAGCAGGAGCGCCGCCTCCAGGCCTTGCTGTTATTGTAGCCGCCGGCCCCCCCCACCTCCTCCGGGCTGAGAGTNTCATTCGGGCCCGGCGCGGCGGCGGGGATGGGGACGGCGAGAGCTCGTCCTTCGCACTGCGGGAGAGAAGGCGGCAGCCCCGGGCCCCAGCGACTCACGCAGCGCTGCTGCCCCGCGCCGCCTACCCGCCGAAGGGCGCCACGGGAAGACGGCGTGTTCCGAGTCCGGACAAAGCCACCAGCCATGCCGGCATCGGCAACTCGCGGAGGGGGTGGTTCAGGGGTTCGTTTCTTTCCCTCTTTCCCCTTGCTGGCCCACGCTTGACCTACTCTCACCACGGAGCCAGTGAGGACTTCACTTGCCTGGGTGCGAAATCCTAGAATGGTTTGGGTTGGAAGGGACCTCAGACAACACCCGGTGCCACCCCCTGCCCTGGGCAGGGACACCTCCCACCATAGCAGGTTGCTCCAAGCCCCCTCCAACCTGGCCTTGAGCCCCTCCAGGAATGGGGCAGCCACAGCTTCTCTGGGCAACCTGGGCCAGGCTCTCACCACCCACAGTATGCAAGGAGAGGCCAGGAGCACCCGCTTCTCCTGGGTTGTGAGATTAGAATAGAGAGAGCTGTCAATGGCCTGAAAGAAACATAAATGGAAATGTGGGTGTGGGAGATCATCAGGGAAAACAATTACCAGAAGGCCTGCGTGCTCCCATCGGTTGAGCTCAGGGCGGTGCTTGGAGAACTATGCTCTGGTGAGGCCACACCACCCTCCAGGCAGCAGAAGACATTGCACCCCAAGAAGAAGGTGCACCACAGGCTCCTGCTGTAGCTCACCAGGAAGGTGAGCACGGCCAAGGAAAACCACCAAAACCACCGGCTGCCAGGGAACAGCACAGACTGTCTAACATCACCTGGCAATGGGAACCCCAGAGACATGTTTGATTGCCAGCATCCCTCATCCTCTGCATCACACATACACGGTCCTGGGCAGGCAATGAGGGAACACAGCCCTGAGAGCAGACAGCTGCAGTCTGTGAGAGGATGTATGTGAGGGAAAAGCAGCTTTGGGGGCTGTGTACATAAACCCTGCCATAAGCTCTGGCGCTGAATTTTGATACTCAGCAGCATCTACTTGTCCCACCTGATTCCATCACAAAGTCACAGTCTCTCACCTGCTTCTGCACTGACCCCTGCCCGTTGTCACTGCCTGTGCAAACAGGTCTCTGCGTCCTTGCTGGGGCAGAGCAGGGCCGTTATCAGCAGGTGTAGAGGAATAGGGAAGAGCACTGTTTAATGATGTACATACACATTCAGGGACGCAGCAGGACTCTGCTTTTTCTAGATCAGGTTCATAGTCCAACATGAAAAAGAAAGCATCGAGCAGCTGCTTTAAGACCAGGGCTTTAAGTGCTGGCACTGAATTCACCTTCAGCTCTGCCTATGCAGTGAACATGCATCATTTAAGCCTTTAAATTTGGAATCCACCTCACACCAGATTTCTAGATAAAAATAGGGTGGTTTTCTGAGCATGTAACGCTTAAAAAAACTAAGCAAGTGAACAATTCTGGTAGATATGAACACTCCACATAAAGAAGCTGAGGTACAATTTAATAGAAGCCTGAGGCATGCACTCAATTTTAGTATTTGCTCTCCTATAACAGGGAACTGCTGACTCACATAGGCTTAAAGACATTAAAGTACCCAGCAGCTTTCACACGGGTGCCAGGAGAGCAATGTGGGGTGAAGTAGGTAAGGACGGAAGAATATCCACTCCTGACCTTTCCTGGGTTCAGCATTAAACCCCAAAGGGAAGGATAATCTGTCATTTGCAAAACGTTACTTCCTTCCCCTGCTGACTGCTCTGTCGGGAGAGCCCTGCTTAAAAACTGCTGCCAACGGGAAGCCCAAGCGAAAGTGCACCATGGCGAGCGCTGGCTCCCTGCACCACAGCTCTGGAAGCCGGACTCAGATCCAGGTCACCCAAATCGACTTTCAATCAAAGAAAACCACCCACCACTAAACTCCCTCCCCTCAGCAAACTGAGTTGGAAAGCTTGGGGAAAAAAAATAAATAGGATTGCAGGCAAGAACACAGCTTCAGTTTCCTGAAATACGTCCCACAGGGTCAACCCCTTCCAGGAGTCGCCCTCTGCCATGTCCCACATCCCCTGACCATCTGAACCACTGGCACTGCAGCCTCCAGCCCTGCTGTCAGTGTCACTGTCTCAGTGTCCTGCAGCTGTGGTGACAACATCCATGACACACAGGGACAAAGACAGGTGTATTTTCCTCATGGACAAGAACCAGACAGACACACAGAAATCACAGCAATGTCTTTATTATAAAAATGCTTAGATGTCCCAAAGTTTCCAGAGTACTGCAGGACCTCCCTTTGTTTCAGGCACTTTTGTCATTTCAAAATGCATAAGAATTACTTTGTTACATACAGGACAGATTTTTATTTTTTTCCACATTCCCCTTTAAAATGTGAGGAGTCACAAAAAAACCCAACAGACAAGGCGTTCAGCATCCTAATTGAGCTTCTCCTTGAAAACAACCTCTAAAAACGCGTGGGCAGCTCAGTGTACACATGATTAAAGCACATGGGAACCAACAATTCAAAAGAGAAAGCACTTTGGAAAGAGCAAAATAACTATCTTTTCTTTCTAGCACGGTGCAATCTACAGTGAGCACGTGCCTGGACTGACAAGCAACACTCACAAAGATGCAACGCAATTTCTTCTCAGGTATAAAACTTGACTGACAGGAATGGAACGACCCATAAAACACTGAAAATCAGTACAGAACTGAGTGTCAAGGACAAATAATTTATCCTAAAATAAGAATTACTGGCTGCACGTGCCAAATGAGGTAATCAGAGCTGGCTGGGACATGCAAAAGGCTCCTTGCTTAGGTGTGTGCAGAAACACTCTGCATCTGAAATCTCTGCCACGGACATTGGGATGCTTTCTTTGGTGAACACAAACCTGCTTACGAACAGTATTTACTCTCAAAGACGTTTTTATACTTCCCCAACATTCTGAATACAGTCTCAGGTCAAGAATCACAGAAAGCCACCGAAGTTACTAAAAAGATTTATGCTTAATAAAATGACATCAGTAATTCCTCTGCAGAAGCAGATGCGTGAATTAACACTCCAGGTGAGGTGTCTTCCTCACCACCCTCCTTAGCACCCAGATCAGGGGAAAACTATAGAGCACTCCTCAAGCAAAGACCACCAGCAGCGCACTCACAGCAGCCCCGCAGAGGGCGGCAGGGCTCTGGCGTGTCCGGTGCCAGCGCCTGCCAGGCAGGAGCTCACGGGGCAGCGCCCAAAGGCCAGACAGAACAGTGGGTTGTGGATCACCCACAGCCTGGGGACCATGGACACCCTGGGACCCCTTGGCCAGGGCCCAGTTCACATGCTAGAGATGCTCTGGCAATTACCATCCTTAATTAGCTGACACTTCACATTATGGTTATTAATATATATAAAAGGAAGGCACCTTTCATAAGTGAAAGTGTTGGACTAGACTGTTCTGTTGGCGAGTCCAAACCTCAGCAATGCTCACACCCAGCAGCATCCCTACTCAGGGCAACCTGCTCTGGGTGAGGATGGCTGGAGGATGCAAGTGCTGACCTGGATCTTCTAACTAGCACAGGATTCAGGAAAAGATGGATCAAACTGATTCTTCATTTGTTGACACAATTTAAAACCAAACCCTCAACCCCACCAGCACAAAGAAGATCCCTAAGAAGGCACTGAAGAGGTTTATTCTCCTTAAAAGCAAAGCTGATTCATTAGGCTACGACTGGCTCTTTTAAATAATTGTATGCACAGAAAACGAGAATTATAAAAACTGTTTGGTGGCTGCAAGATACTAATCTTCATTCACAGCCAAGTCTACAAAGCACATTGAGGTAAAAGGCATAGTCTTCCGAGTTACCAAACGGGGCTGGTGAGCACATGTGTGTGTGTAAACACAACTGCTGCCATCATTTGGCATCGATCTGATATGGCAAAGCAATTACATTTTTTTCATAATGCACTTCATACCGATATTTTATTAATGTCAGTTCTTCTAACGGCTCTGACAGTTATCTGATTGGAGGGGGGAAAGGCCTCCCTCCTCTTCAAGAATTTCCTAGCATTTCCACTTTGTTTTCATTGAGTACAAAGGGAGAAGGGAAGTCTTTGTTCTTCATGTACGCCTCCAGACCCTGAGAACGGGTGAAAACAGTTCTGTTAGGTTGGAAATGCATCAGACCAGTTACCTACACCATTTTTAAGTCTACGTAATGTCCACAAAAGTCAAAAGGTCGCAGGAAGTACAGACAACAGCAACAGTTTCCCCAGCACAGGGATGGAAAGTGTCTCAGCCCCAGGCCTGGAGCTCACGAAGGACAAGCACCGACGAACCGCACGACAATGGATCTCAGAAACGAGCTTTCGGGGGGTGCAGGCATGGGAAGGTGTGTACTCACGTTAGAATAACCCTAACCAAGAAATGACAACTTACATTGCCTTATTTTGTTCTTACAATCCAGCTGACTGATGAGCTTGCAACCTGCACCTCATGAAGGAAACCTAGTGAAGACCTCGTTTTATGGCCAGCCTCCCTCAGAGCGCCCACACATACTCCTGCCACTCACTATTTCTTACCCTGCCTGTCCAACACAGAGAGGCACCTCTTCTCACTACTAAATGGAAGCAGCTTTCCCAGGACCAATTATTTGCAGAGGAACAAACTTGAGAAATCTGTTCTGTAAAGGCAATGCAGGTATGAGACTTCTCATTCAATGTTCAGCCACCACGGCAGATGGGCACAACTCCGCAGACAACCCAGCAGAGCGATCCCGTGCATTTTGGAATTTGAACATTCAGCACTTTTCCTTCAGATGATAAAGTATTTGTGGGTCTCAATGAAGCTATGCAACCTCGTTGCAGATGTCATTTTACAGGTGGCTAAAACTGAGAGTGAACAAACTGCTGAAGAACAAACCACAGTGGAACCACAAATGGAACTCAGAGCCCGAGTCGCAGTTCCCTTGTAATTTGTCAGCAAGCCCAGGCTAAAGAAGCCCCCCATGTTTGGAAAGAAATCAGATGCATATCTGCACACTCTTAAAATACCTCCATAGACAGTTATTCTCACCTCTCCGAAGTAAGACACTAACGGAGAAATCTCACACACAGCCGGAGGATCTTCAGTTCCTGAGAGACTAGAGAAGAGAACACAGGATTAACTTCTTGCTGTGCTTAAAAAATAGTGCATCTTCTTCAAAAGATCGTCAAGAACAGGATATCCAGAAGGATAAGACACTTGTATTCACACGCACCAGACATCATTAGAACACAAAGTATGAAAATAAAACAGAATTAGCAGGTCCCGAATACTTCTCCTCAAAACAAGAACATTGCTTTTACAGAGGCGCTTTTCAAGCAAAATGAACAGCTTGTGGTTTTATTAAACTATGAGTTGATGAAGTAATAGCCCCACAGAGTAACAGAAGCTTCCTGTTCAGCGTGATGTGGGAAGTATCAGAATTGGTAATTGCTGTAATCATAGAATGGTCCAGGCCAGAAGAGACCTCTAGGGTCATCCAGTCCCACCTCCCCGCAGTCAGCAGGGACACCCCCAACTAGACCAGGTTGCCCAGGGCCTCCTCGAGCCTCTCCTGGAATATCTCCAGGGAAGGGGCCTCAACCACCTCCCTGGGCAACCTGTCCCAGTGCTCCACTCCCTCATGGTAAAGAGCCTATTCCTAATACCCAATCAAAATTTGCTCATCTCCAGCTTGAAGCCATTGGTCCTCATCCTGTCCCTGCAGGCCTTTGTAAACAGACCCTCCCCAGCCTTCCTGTAGCCCCTTCAGGTACCAGAAGGTTGCTATTAGGTCTCCCCAGAGCTTCCTCTTCTCCAGGCTGAACAATCCTCAGCCTGTCCTCATAGCAAAGGTGCTCCAACCCCTTGAGTGTTTTTGTGGCCCTCCTCTGGGCTTGCTCCATCAGGTCCACGTCCCTCCTCTACTGAGGGCTCCAGACCTGCACACAGGACTCCAGGGGAGGTCTCACCAGACCAGAGCAAAGTGGCAGAATCCCCTCTCTGGATCTGCTGGCAACCTTTTGATGCAGCCCAGGATGGGATTGGCCTTCTGGGCTGCAAATGCCCACTGCCTGCTCATGTCCAGCTTCTCATCCATCAGCACCTTCAAGTCCCTTTCCTCAGGGCTGCTTTCCAATACCTCATCGCTTGGTCTGTACTAGTAGTGAGGGTTGTTCTGGCCCAGGTGCAGAACCCTGCACTTGCTCTTGTTGAACCTCATGAGGTTCACCTGTGCCCACCTCTCCAGCCTGTTCAGGTCCCTCTGGATAGCATCCTGTCCCTCAGGTGTATTGACAACACCAAATAGCTTAGTGTCATCTGCAAATTTGCTAATTGTGGACTCAATCCCTCTCTTTGTATCATTGATAAAAACGTTAAAATGACCAGTACTGGTCCGAGCACAGACCCCTGAGGGACGACACCACTTGTCACTGCTCTCCATCTGGACCTCAAGCCACTGAGTACCACCCTCTGGCTGAGACCATCCAGCCAGTTCCTCATTCACTGAACAGTCCACCCTTCAAATCCATAACCCTCCAATTTGGCAAGCAGGATGTTGTGGGGGACGGTGTCAAAAGCCTTACAGAGGTCCTTATAGATCACACCCATAGGTCATCCTTTGTCTACTGACACAGTCAGCCTATCCTAGAAGGTCACTAGGGCACTAGGTTAGTCAGGCAGGACCTGCCCCTAGTAAAGCCATGCTGGCTGTCCTGAATCACCTCCCTGTCCTCCATGTGCCCAAGCATGGCATCTAGAAGGATCTGCTCCATGATTGTGCCAGGCAGAGAGGTGAGGCTGACAGATCGGTAGTCAATCCCTAAGCCCACCTGAGAACCTTGCTGGGCTTTAAGAACTGGGGCCATATTCCAAAAAGCTGGTGAGGACTACAAATTACAATTCCTTGGGCTGGTTAAATCCAAATAATGGGGAAGGTTGCTCCTGCCTAATGAGCTCCAACAGGAGGAGTCAACTCACAACCCCAAAGGCAGGAATCTCTGCCAGAGGTAGAGCCCAGAGCACCGTGCCCTACTGTGCTGAGCACTCACACTGAAGAACGGAGCAGGACCTGTAATGGACATTACTCTGCATGTCAGAAAAGAGCAGCTGAATTAAAATCATGCCGAGGCACACTGTGATCACTAATGCCTGCTTTTGCAGGACACAGTACATGCCGTTAGCTGGCTGGCACGGTGGGGCAGCCACAGGCAGAGAAGGTCACGGAGGTTTGTACCTGAATTTCTCTGGTATCCTGCAACCATTTTCATCCACAAATCTGGCCCCAGCCTTAATAGCCCAGCGGTAATGCTGGGCCAGGAGAGCTTGCCGAGCAGTAGTAGGAGTGTCTTTATCAGCTGTGTCTGCATTTTTTAGTGGCGAGAACTCATCTTCTCTCAAAACTTCAAATGCCACAAAATTCCTATTGACAAAGGGGAGAAAACAACGATGATGAAAAGCAAAGCTAGCCATCAGCCCTGTTGACAACAACTTTCACGGGGACAGGCTCATATATATTTTAGTGATACATGCAGCCTGGGGCAGCCAAGCTAAGGAAAACCCACCTCCCATCTGAAAAGCAAACGAGCACCAGGGCTGTAGGATGTAAAAGCACAACAAGCAGCCCAGCCTCTTTGAGAGCCTAACAGCAGCCTCAGGACCCTCCAGGGCAGGGCTGGTCAGAGGGAGCAGCAGTGCCTGAAGCTCAGACCCATCGCCCTGCTGTGCAGATCAAGAAATGGCCACTCCACAGAGTCTGTAGGCAGGGATCAACTGAGGACACCAGTTCCCGGGGAGGAACAAGCAGTATGGAAGGATTTGGGGCTGAATGTTAGGTACAGCTGTTTACCAGAAAGGGGAATGCAAATTAAAAGAACCCACAGCAGCATCTGCATGTTTCTGCTTTTCACGTGTGAAGAGCAGCTGCCAGGCTGGCTTTGCAGTGGTATCAAACAAAGCACAAGGAACCACTGCTTGCAAATGAGTCCTTTGAAAGCCCAGAATTCGGCACCGTTTCCATCACACTGGATTTGCCTTTGGTATGATACCTCCTTACTGGACACGTGTCAGGAAACGCAGATCAGTTCGAACCTTCAGCTCTCCATCTTAAAGTAACCCTCTAAAAAGAAATATACTTTCCCCAAAGATTATTCAGTTTGCCAGAGGTCTCTTTCTGCCATTTGTTTAAGCCTAAACCAGAGTCTTCACAGCTGAATTTGAGACCTTGGAAAATACATTTTATAGGAACACTTATGCTAAATCCCACATTCCCCAACCCCAACGTAGCCCTGACTGCGCTGACACAGCCCCACAGTGCTCTCAGCCCTGCTAACACCCCCCAAACCCTGGAGCTGCAGTTACCACGGGAGCCACCATCCTGAAAGACCCCATTTCTGTGGGTCCCAATGCTCCAACATGGGCTTGTAGGAAACACTGGCTTTGTGCTCGATTTCTATTTATTTTTTTTCTTTCACAGGACTGGCAGAGGTCAGGCCAGCCAACACGTCCTCAGAGGAATGACCCGTTCTGGGAGCAGGGTCAGAGCAGCCTGGCTGCTGCCGAGCGCCCTGTGACCACACCTCTGGGGGTGTTACCGGAGCTTGGTGTAGATCCAACAGCCTTCCCAACAACCCTCAGACCACGTGCTCCCTAGCAAGGTCTGTTACAACCTACAATCATTCAAACAAACATTGAGAAAGGGAGGAAAAAAGTAAAATCATGTCTGCCACTAACTTAGAGAACTGGAACACATCAAACACAAACTTCTCCAGCTTTATCCCATTTGGTTTTAGCGGTTTTACCAGATTTCCCTCCTCGTCAATGTAGGGCACCTTCTTTATGGCTACGTGATGCCTCAGCTGTGGCTCATATTTTCTGCAAAAGGACAAGAAACAAGTTCATTTACTTTGTGCCCATTTCCAAAAAGGTAGTAGTCTTCTGGGAAGCAGATGGTTTATTACTGCCCCGGGTCATCTCTCAACTGCTGTGGGCGCTGCTCCCTCTAAACTGATCCAAGTCACGTCCAGGAAACACCTCACTAAGCAGCGCACAGCAGCCAGAAGCGCTCCCTGCACCAGCAGGACATGACAGGGGAAAGCAAGAGGGGAGGAAGGACCTGTCGTCGAACTGAAGTTGTGGGCAGAGTTAAAAAAAGGTAACCCAAATCGTTACCTGACTGGGCTGACAATGGAGCAGAGCAGACCCCTCACACGGGGGTGTATCAAGCTCCTCATGCAGATCACACAGCTGCTCACCGAACGCTCACCATCACGTCCTCGTCTCCAAACACTAAGGTGCAGAGTCTTCCCCCAGCTTCGCCCTCTACCCCAAGCTCTGCTGTCCCAAGGGATGGCAAGGGTGACATCCCTGTTGAAAATCCTCAGTGTGGGGCTGCATCTCTGGCCACACCACTGACCACCCTGCAGCCCATGCGGCTGCTCACCCCTGCAGGCCCAGGAAGGTCACACACGGGTATAGCTCAGTCGATTCAGCCACAGCAGTGCCCGTAACCGCTTCATCGGGAAAGGCCTGGAGAGCGTGCTGGGGCTGCAGAAGGGGCACACGGCTGTTTCGAACCGTTTGGAGGAGAGAGGAGGTTAAGAGCAAAGCAGGAGGTACCATCAGTGAAATTATAGAGTGAGAGACTCCCTCCCTCTTGAAGGCGTTTCTGCACTGCACAGCTGCCTAGCAGGTCTGCTGGAACTTACTGGGCCACCATCTCCAGGAACTCAACCGTCAAGAAATGGTTGCAGATGTTGCCAGCGCTGTACATCAGCCCCCCATCAGGGCTTCGCTGCTGCGCAGTCTCTGGGCTGATCTCACTGTACTCCACCACCTGGTAGAGCCCATCCACACAGCACACCACCCCAACAGGCTCTGTGGGGTAGGCCTTCTCCACCACCTGCAGCCACAGGACAAAGGGCTATGACAAGAAGGAAGAAAATCGCAGCACTATTCCAACTGCTACATGCAAAGGACCCCACAAGACCCCTGGATGTTGATGCTCCAGCACCTCAGGAGCACGGGCAGCAAGTGCTGGGGGTAGGGAGGAGCCTGGAATCACATTTTGCCCCCAAACTGGGCATAAAACTCAGTACTCAACCATTTAATTGCACAGTTGCTTAGAAGAAAAACCAGTTAAAAGGAATCAGCATGCTGTGGGGATCTCTTCTTATCAAGGAGCAGCACCTGGCATTAAATGAAAATTGTCTGCAGCCATCAGCCTTCAGCTCCCTGTTTGCATGAACAGGGTTAATGATTACAGCAATGTGAACCTCTCCTCTGCCACCTGCTGCTTTAGGGTGATGTCCTGGCTTGAGGCAAAACAGAACTAATCTAGTGGCCAGCCCAGCCCAGCCAGAACAGACGACAAACAAGGCTGGCTTAGCTTTCCCCATTTTCCACAGTGGGGCACAAGGAATGCCTCCATCAGACTTAAAGGTGGATTAAAAAACGCAACACAGTCCAACACAGCTTCTAGATAGCCCAAGTGCCTCTGCAGAAAGGGCAGGCCACAGAGGGGAAGCAACTTCAAACTTGTAGTTTGCTGTGCTGTTACAGTCCCTGCTCTGATTGAAGTTCATTTTCCACAGTGCTCTGGGAAGAGGGGGAAGACACCCACAGGTGGGGATTCTGAATGCAAGGCAAGCAGCAAGCAGCTCCTCTAAACCTGCTTGGAGTGAGCTGCTCTTGGAGAGAGGTCTGAACACCCCAGTTCATCTCAGCTCACCCTTGCCAGCAGCTTCCCACCTTAATCAGACCTTAACTCCTCGAGGGGAAACAGCCCAGCTTAGCACTGCCTCACCTTTGCACCGCAGTCTGCCCCTTTGGAAACACAGAATCCTATGAAGACTGGATCTGCCATTTTCACGAGGATGTTGTCCACACAGTATACATGGACATACTGGATTCCACGCTGCTTCATGTCATCCAAGATGTTATTATCCACCAAAGCACGGTATAAGCCACCATTGCCATCTATCACGCAAGAGAAAAGAGAAAGCCAGGTTAACTACTGACTTTGCAGGTTTTTTTGCGGTGAAGAGCAAAAGTCCTGAACAAACTTTCTTTAACAGTAAAGCAGGGAATGCTTTCTAGCCAAGAGTCAGCGCTGCCAGATTCTACTGCCAGCTCTGCCACATAGTTCAGCCCAGGCTGCTCCCCTGCAGGCCCCAGCTCCCTCATCTGCAGAGTGGGACCCTGGGGATCAGCCTCACAGAGAAGCATCAGGAGACTTTATGAAGCCTTCTCCTCAGAGGGCAAACACCAAAGGGCAAAACATAACACAGAAGGTGGGAAAAGCCTGCCTTCTAGTGCAAAGCAAAAGTACATTTAAAACTCAGCCTGGGCAAAAAAAGACTAAAATAAACCTTATTCTCTGTTTATCTCCCCCCCTGAACTTCCCAATGCCTTCTTAAAGGCTTGAACTGCAGCTGCACAAAAGACAACTGTACGTTTGTTCATCATATATCACCCTTTCGTGGTTTCTCCTTTGACACCCCTGTCAGCTCAGGAAAACCACTCTGTGGCTGCAAAACCACATCACTGCAACGTGGCCCCAACCAGGCTGCCTTCACTGAGCTTCTCACTCTGTCCAGGTTAAGAGAAGATGAGAAATTTACTAGATGAGACACTGCAACCATTTCAGAAAGAGTAAGTCTTCTTGCTGCCTTTTTCACCCATTTCCATCTCTCAGCCTTGGATGGGAGCCCTGACAGCTTCACCCTTGGGAGGCAGCACCGCAGGGACCTCACGCACAGCCCCGACACCGCACATGGCTTCTAACCTGTACCTGCACCACTCCTAATCCTGCCAATACTCCCGTGCTTTGATAAAAAACACGTGCTGCGGGCAAATCTCCAGCAAGAACTAACCAGAGATTGCTAGACTATTGATCTCCGACCTGAAACGTTTCACTGAACCCTCCCACGCTCCCCAGAAGCATCAACACCGACCTCCACAGACCTCTCCACGTGCCAAGGCCGGCTGATGGCGAGTAACAGCTCTCAGCATACACCACGTTACTGTACCACGTCAGAGGGAACGGCAGGTTACCTGGAGCCATAGCGATTTTCCCCTTATCCTCTAAGATGGCCTTCCCATCAAAGGCGACAGCGGGCAGCATCCTCTGTTCAAACATGACCACATTGGATCTATCCAGGTTGAAGTAGTCGTGTTCTACAAAGAACTCCTGTGTCGGCCCCAGCGTGAACTCACTTGTCATGATGTACCTGGGAGGGAATGGGTGCTGAGCAATCAGCAAGAAAAGCACAAGCAAAAGACAAAACTACAACGGGAACATAAAGGGAGGGAAACAGTGCGTTAAATGAGTGACACTGCAGCATCCTGTGGCACGATGCTGGGCCAGAGAGCTCTCCTCCAGAACTCCTCCCACAGGAAAGCTGCAGGGTCTTGTGCACAATTCTACCCATGGGCTTAGCTCTAACCAGAAGAGCCTTTCCCTAAATGTGAACCACATCTGGATGTAGGAATGAGCTGAAAAACAAGGCAAAGGACAGTACAACAGCCTCATTCACCCTAAATTCAAGCTGACATTAAGTCTAAAGAAGCAAAGACCAGCACAAGGTGCTGAGAATGAGCTGCGAATCCCCAGCAGATCCGTCTGCCAGCACCTCTCCTGTGCCAAGGCAAACAGCAGCATTTTCAAATGTTGGCTGCATTACTTGTTTTTCTCTTAAATTTGGCTGTTTCCTCCATTCCTTCCAGCTCTATTGCTGCTGTTTTTCCCTCCACTATCTTCATTCTTCAGCAGTGGCCTAGGGCCGTATTCATTCTCTGCCACTTCAACAGCTATTTGCATGGGTACACAGGGTCCTCTGCAAGCACATCAGGGATATCATGTCAGGGCACATGAGAGCCTGGACCTCACCCCCCCCTTGATTTACACCTCTGCAGCACAGCATGGCCCAGCCTCTGGTGTACTGTAGCAGCCAACTGCCTCCCCAGCCTGGCGAGGCGAACTGTAAACATTATCAGCAGACGTTGTACCCTGCAGAGCACCCACCCTGGCTTCCAGCAGCACCAGGGACGGTGCATTTGCAATGCAGGTCACCCATACATGGCTTCAGAGAGAAACACAAGGTGGATTCAGATCACCTTTATCTCCGGTTTGTAAAACAATGTGCTGTCCTGAAGACCTCAGACACCTGCTCTTTCACTCTTCCCCAGCCCTGGCTCAGACCAGACAGTGATTTCATAAAGCTATCTCCTTATAGTCTAACAAAAATCACCAAAACCACCCAAGCAGCTTGTAGCAACACCTTCTTCTCTCTCACCCACCACATCCCATAGGGAATTTGTATTTTGCATCTTGCACAGAGCAAGTCTCATTTGAAGCCTGGCAGCTTTTGAAAGCTAGGAGCAGCCAGGAGACCCAGTGGAGAGCTCGAAACAACAGCAGCAGGAGGCAGCCTGAAAACGAGCATGACAAGCATTTACTGGTGTGAGAAGAGGGGGTTTTGCTGCAGCAGAAATTGTGGGCATGGAGCTGGGGGCATGTCTTAGAAGGTGAGCTCTAGGCAATCTCTCTCCCCATGCAGGAACCTGAGAAACACAGCAGAGGGGTGAAAACTCTTGCAAAGCATCTGAAGTGGGCACTGAAAAGTGCTGTTTGTAGTGTTGTCGGGCTGCTCTTGAAAAGACAAGGTGGTACAGCAGTTAGGGTAGTGCTCAGAGATTCAAGGGCAATGCTCGGTCCCTCAGGCAGACACAGACCTGCCACTTCCCAGCTTCTGGCATTGCAAATCCAGCCAACAAAAGGCTCTTCCCTGATGTGTCTCTGCATGGCACACAGCAAAGTGCTTCTAGAAGACAACATAGGCAAGACTGCAACGAAGAGCCCTGTGTAGTAGGTCTGTGGCTCCAGGTCACCTACCAGGGGATGGCACACTTGCAGTTGTGTCTCTGGCCAGCGAGCTGCTCCACTTTGCGGATCCTTTCTGCTTGGATCTGATACAATGTCTTGCCACTGGGCAACCCCACGTCGTACATGCCCTTGGGATAGCTCACTCCTAGGCGAGTTCCTTGTCCTCCAGCCAGGAGTAGCACTGCCACCTTGTTCTGCGAGATCTGATGCAAGCCTGAAAAGGAGAAAGAATCCCAAGAGAACATAGGAAAAATTAATCAACACCCTTTGCTCTTCTCCTGAGCCTCTCTGCAGAGCTCAGGCAACCATGTGCACTGCTGGCAGTTCAGACAGAAATACACTCCTGTGTGCAGTATGAAAAAATGCATTTCACCTCCTCGATGCAGCAGTTTCCTCTGACCAGAGAGGTGGGGGGTGTCCCTTCAGGTTTTCAAAGCTTACTTTGATAAAGCCATAACTGACCTGACCTAGGGCTTGGTATGGTCCTGTTCCAAACAGGGGTTGGACTAGAGACCTCCAGAGCTCCCTTATCACCAACATTTCTACATTCCAAATAAGCAAAGTCTCATCCTCCTCAGTAAAGCATGGGCATTTCTGGAATCTGCCTTAATAACCATCTCTGCTTGTGCTCCAGCTTCTGTTTGGCTGCAATCAGGACTAATAACACAGCCAAGTCTGCAGAAGCCACAACTCCCACCGTCTAACTAAAAATGATATGACTTCTCCCAACAAACCATGAGAGTCCAGAACTTGGGGAAGCACCAGATCACATAATAAATACCAATCTTTGTTCCCTGCCTTCTCTCAAGCCAGCATCACAGTAACTACTGACAACTATGAGAAAGACTGTCTTATGTGCTGGATTTGGCTGGGAAAGAGGTCATTTTCTTCATAGTATGGGGCTGTCCTTTGGATTTGGGCTGGAAACGCCGTTGGTAAGACGGGGATGGGTTAGTTACTGCTGAGCAGCGCTGGCAGAGTCAAGGACTTCTGCCTCTCACCCTGCCAGGGAGGAGCACACGGCATCATGCTGGACATCCAGAGCCGGGGGAAGGAGAAGGAATGGGGGGATGCTGGGAGTGATGGCGTTTGTTTCCCCAAGCCACTGTCAGGCTGACGGAGCCCGGCTGTCCTGGGCATGGTGATGGGGAGCAGGGAATGAATTCCTCCTGCTCTGCCCGTGCACAGCTCTTGCTTTCCCTGTTAAACCTCAAGCCATGAGTGTTCTCACTTCTACCCTCCCGATTCTCTCCCCCGTCCTGCGGGGGCTGAGCGAGAGCCTGCGTGGGGCCCGGTTCCCGGCTGGGGTTAAACCCCAACACCTTAGAGAGCACTTTGAGTTCCTCCAGGAATGTTGTGAGCTCTGGGACTACCAGGTCAGAGAAGCTGCAGCTCTGCTGCTGTGAGGTAGCTCCCAGAGCTTTTTGCAGCCTCACACCAGAAGTCTGCTGCACATCACCGAGCCTGCCACTGCTCCGGGCAGTCCAGGACAGCCCGTGCTGCACCCCAGCCTCCTAGGAGAAAAACACCCAACTTTGAACACTTGGGACTAAAAACGCCCAGCTCAGACTGAAAGGCACAGGGACTGTTCTTGAATTAGAAGGAAAACAAGATTGGTTTTATACTCATCTTTAAATAGCTGGCAGTTTAAATGAGCAACAGGGGGGAAATACCAATTGCTGCTCTAACAAGCTGGCTTGGTTTTAATTCTGCTCATAAATCTAGCTTTCAGCAATAAAAACAGATATAAGTCATCCATGACATCGCACTAATGCTGAGAAGTTTCAGCCCAACCACAGCATAACACCATGTTTCTGCCTAATACACCATTTGGGACAAGGCATACCGAGGGGAGCCAGTCACGCACCCCGGCAGACCCTCTGACTTCCCAGGGCCACAGAAGTGTCAGCTGGAAGCCACTTCTGGAGATCTCCAGTCCACGCTCCTGCTCCAAGAGGGATTAGGAGAGCTCTCTGGAGGGAAACCTGTGCTGATGGTGGAAGCCTTGGGATTTCAAAGCTTCAGGAGGTCCTCAGATAGAAGGAGAAGCTTGAATGGATTTAAACTTTAGAAGGCACAGACAATGGCACTGGGCGAGCTGTATGGCGGCGCAAATCAAACAAGTGTAATTTTATGCAACAAACCCCAAGCAATTAACAGCTCCTTTGCACCTTTACCAAACCTCCCATCGCTAAAGACCTAAGCACAGCGCAGGGGCGCTAAGGCATCAGCCCTGGAGCCTGCTCCAGTCCCTGGCGCCCGGTTTGCCACCAGCCAGCACCGCTGCGGCAGAGGGGAGGGTGCGAGTGAGGGGCCACAGGAGCATGGCTCCAGGCCTTCTGGCACCCCAGTTCTGCCAGTTGCTGTCCCCCACTGGGAGCTGGCGCACAGGCAGCAACTCCCCCGGCTCACTGCCCCCACACAGCCCTGGGGAGCACAAACCTGGGTAAAACTCCCTACCAGGCTACATTCCTCCCCGCACAGATGCGGGTTCAGCAAACCAACAGCCCAGCGTCGGGCCAGCTTGGGCTGCTCAGCTCCCAGCCAGGAGCGGCCCCACCATGGCCCCTGCTTGGCCTGTTCCTTGGAGCAACAGCCGTGGGACAGAGAGGGGAGGAATCACAGGCCAGTGACAGGGTCAGCAGCAGTGACCAAATTATTGAGGGGGAGAGGAGGGGAAAGTGATTGCAGTTAGAAAGCAAAGCCAAACTCTTTGGTTTGGGTCACTCTGTTGTGGCAGCCACCCCCTGTCCTGGGGCAGGGCGGGGAAGGGACAGTCACCGCTGCTGCTGAGGCAGTGAGCGCTACCGTGAGCGAGGACAGGGTTGTACGGACCCTGCCCACCCTCTTCCCCTGCATTATCCCAGGAGAAGGGATAACAACCATCACGGACCTGCTGAGCTCAACCAGCACAGGGAGCTCATTCACCCATTCACCACTCTGCCGGGAAACGCCTCCCGCTTGGCCAGTCCAGCCCTCAGCAGGATTAATCTTGGCCCCTCCACAGTAAGGGTAGGTCCCTCAGAAAGCAAGATAAATCGCAGTGTCCGAGAGAAGAGAAGGACAGTTCCAGAAGGACGGGAAACTGATGGAGAGTCCAGGGCAGGGCTACCAAGATGATGAGGGGAGTGGAGCATCTCCCAGAGGAGGAAAGGCTGAGGGAGCTGGGTCTCTTGAGCTTGGAGAAGAGGAGGCTGAGGGGTGACCTCATTAATGTTGATAAATATGGAAATGGTGAGTGTCAGGAGGATGGAGCCAGGCTCTTCTCAGTGACACCCAATGACAGGACAAGGGGCAATGGGTGCAAGCTGGAACAGAGGAGGTTCCACTTCAATAGGAGAAACAACTTCTTCAGGGTGAGGGAACACTGGCAGGGGCTGCCCAGGGAGGTGGTGGAGTCTCCTCTGGAGACATTCCAACCCCGCCTGGAGGCGTTCCTGTGTGCCCTGCTCTGGGTGTTCCTGCTCCAGCAGGGCATGGGACTGGAGGAGCTTTTAAGGTCCCTTCCAGTTCCTGAGTGTGATTCCGTGATTTAAAACCTACAGCAGATGGACAGGGGCTGGAGACCCGCCAACGGGAGGGGCTCTGTTTATCACCATGCCACAGCCACTGGGGGCTGAAGGAGTGCCACCAGACAGCAGTGTGAGACCACCACATGCAGCTGTGCAGGACCAGCAAGCCCAGTGAGCACATCCTACTGGGCAGAGGAACTAAGACAGTTGTATAGATATATATCCAGCTGGCTCCAGCTTGCTCCTCGGGAGGCAAGCAAATACCAGCTCATTCCCAGCTGCACCAGTTGTGCCACACCAGTGTCCCAGGGCACCGGATCAGAGAACGAAAGGAAACACACAACCTTCCTCCAGCACCAAGAAGACCACCAGTCCCCCAAGAAAGCAAACCTGAAGCTCTGAACAGCCTTGGACTGAGGTTGAAGGCTGAGGCACATGGTTAGTAAAATCAAAGCTCCTGGCCGCATCCCCCTCAGGTCCACTCCGGGTGGGGATGCCGTGGGGTAACACCAACCGGGCAGCGGGACGCGGTGCAGCTGCAGCACGTTCATCATCTGCCCCGTTGGCTGCCGGCCTCGACACAGCGCTGCCCCGTGCTCAGCACCGCTCACCCCCACCCCAGCCTGGCCTCACCGCACCATGCCAGGCTGGTGGGCTCCTTCCACCACACCTGACCCAAAACAGCCCAAAATAGCCTAGAACTGAGAACTGCTTGAGCTTAAGCATTTCACATTGATTTAAAACAACGCTGTCTGAGGTCTGAACTCAGCTGCTGCAGCGCAGGGAGTGCTGCTTCGGGGTACAGTCAGGATTCACTCACCCATGGACCAAGTCAGGCGTTTGCCCTGCTCCATCCCCACCACAGCACTGCTGGGCTGGCACCAAGACACACGCTCTGGTCCTGATGGGATGGACCACATCCCACCCATCTCAGATTCAAGGCTGACACACAGCGAGAGACCGTGACTCACGTGCCATCTACTGGACAAGCCTGCGGGGCCCCTCCTGGTCACACAGCATCCAGCACAAGCAGCTGTGACCCCCAGGGACAACTCGAGGGTGTTCCACTGAAACGGGAACGGCCCAGAGGAGATGGCTGTTCTGTTTTCCACAGTGACCAAAAGATGGCATCTGCCCAAGGAGGGTTTGGCATCACACACCCACCGCCCAGAGGGGCCTCTCACTGTGGGGACCGAAAACTCAACCCAAGCAGGATGAACCCAAGTCCAAAGCAATACTGCTGATAATATCAGCACAGTCATTCTCTTGTTTTCTTCCCAAAATCCAGCAGTCTGGCAGGGCCACATTCCCAGAAAAGGACTAACCACAGCACACATGAAAAGACCAGCAAGGCAACTCTCCTTCCCATCGCTTACGGCACTCCCAGTGTTAATGGTGCAACTCTACAACTACTGGAGTTTTTCCAAGTTTCTGATCTTAGGTTGCCCTGAAAACAAGTACCCCCCAAATTCTAAGTAGGTCTGCTCTGACTGCTCTGACTTCCCCGCTGTAACATTACTAATATTCCCAACTAAAGTTCCTAACGACTGGCTCATCTTGCTGCATGTTCCTGCAGTAAATGGAAATATTTACCCCTCTTAACAAAACCACCCACCTTATTTTGTGCAGTATAAGAAACAGGAATAGCTGAACTACAAAAAAAAAAGGAAGATGTGCTGGCTGCTGGATACCCACTAATGCTGCAGTCAGTCCTATTCTGCACAGAAAGTGAAAAATGAAGATAGATTTTGCAGGAAGAACAGACTGAATGCTCCTGCTGAACAGGCCCACCAGCCCCATTCCAAGGCCGGTCAGCAAGAGAAGAATAAAGCAAAAAACCAGAACTCCTTCATTTTGCCGAGCAGTCGGCTAACCAGAATGGCTCACCAAATGCTCTGATGAAACGGGAGCTGCACCACAGCCATGCCCAAGAGACGCTGTGGGCAGAGCACAGTCAGGCTCAGCCCTGGGAGGACCCCAACCCCACAGCCATGGGCTCCCCGAGCTCAGGGACGGGGGCAGCACGTGGGGACCACTCACCCTGCTCTCATCCAGCTCAGTACTGTGAGCGCTTGCTGGAACCAAGAGCCTTTGGAGCCTGCACCCCTCAGCAATCCACAATCCCTGCAAAGCTTGTGCTGACACTGGTTCCACTGGGAAAAGCCATATGGGGGCATGGGGGTGCTCTGGGGACGAGGCCACATCTGCAGGGATACGTGGCACACCAGCACTGCCCAGGTTCAGCGGCACAAAGTCTTGCTCCTGATTGCCCTTCTCCGGGAAATAAAACTGAGGGCCAATTCCCAACTCCAACATCAAACTGGATCACAAAACCCAAAGGGAAACAGAAGAGCCGTGTCCCCCTCTCCTGGTAGAAATTAAGAAATGCTGCCTGCAGGGCTGATGTGGCTCAGGGCCCTCCAGACCGAGGGGCCCTGTGACTTGTGTGCAGAGCTGGTGGTCCCAACTATGCAGGACCTTCTGGGCTCCCGCGAGCAGCGCTGGCAGCAAGTGAGGCCAGCCCCAAGCGGTTCACCTTCCCTTCCCTTCCCTGCTGCTGATGACAGCACAAGGCAGATTGGCCAATTCCTTTTGCTGGCCTGGCTGGGTGGCAGCAGAAAGGCTCATTTTGGTAAAATTCTTAAATTTAACTGTGCAGCCCTGACCTAGACCCATGTGCCTCTAGGATTCACGGGTTCCCTTCCTCCTCACCGTGACACTTTCAAGCAAGAGGCAGTGAGCACCACTGGAGCAGGTCCCCTACCAAATCCCAACAGTTTGGCCTGGGCAGCCACCACGGTGCCAATCGGGCACTGACACCCTCCAGCTGCAGGGGCAAGCACAGCTGCTGGAAACTCTAGCTGGACCCAGCACATGTGGCCCCTAGGTCACCAGTTTCCTCCCACTCCATCACCACTTGGCCCTGTCAGACTCCGACATGGCAGAAAAGCTCCTCTGCCCTGTGACCCTGCCACTTCTATTTTTGCTTTTGTTGGGAAACATTTGCTCCCCTGCCCTTCACGTGGTCCCCCCCTCTTTGCTGGCAGGTTTGAGTCAGGGCTGTGCTGACGCCACAATTTACCAAGTGTCTCCAGCCTCAGTGCGTTTTTTCTGGCTTCCTTTTTTAAATCATGATTATTTTTTAACAATGTATAAAGCAGGAGGTGAGACACATCTGACCCTTTGTAAATAAATGAAATCGAGCATGCACCTAGAAAGAAGCAGAGGATGTCAGTGCTGGGGGGGAAGGATAGCCCCCCACACCCAGTCCCTGCCTCCCCCCTTACTCCCACCTTTCACACGCTCACGGGGACACCAGGGAAAGCCATCAGCGTCTACTGGACTCCAAAACCCAAGCATGTTTGGCGTTGCCGGGCTTCTTGCACACTGACCGCCCGCTCTGCTCCCAGAGCCCGTCTCCCTCTTGCGCCCGGACCGGCCTTCGCACCCGGACGCGGGCCGGGAGACCAACCCGTCCAGCCTCGGCAGCGACCTCAACCCTCCCTCCCTCCCCAGGGCCTCATCCCGTGTCCCGCCGCCCATGCACACTTTAACAGCTAAGAGTGGAGATCCAAGGGCTCAGCCCCCAAGTGCCCCCGTAGCCCCTGCCGTTCGCGGGGCAGCCGGTGCTCAGGGCCCGGCGGTGCAGCCGGAGCCCCGGACTTCTCCCCTCCC
>VZTM01008368.1:174781-194862 GCA_013400555.1 Jacana jacana
CAGGCCTGTCCCCTCAGGCTTGGTTCACAGTTTTGTCTATGTTTTAGACACACACACACAAAAAAAAAACAAAAGTAGCAAAACCTGATCCAACTCTTGTTTGGGTAATTTCCCAGCACTACTTACAATAATAAATAATTAAGCAATAATTAAATGTGGGAGTAGCATCAGTGAGATGTACTTGGATGTCCCCAAGGGCTGCCTGGGTGGCCAGGCCAGGGCTCTGTCTGCAGAGCTCACCACCAGGTCCCTGTGGACTCTGCCCCTTTCTTGGGGTCCCCATGCAGGCTGTGCCAGGGCCCCCCACCCCCGGGTGGCATGCTGACCTTGGCGAGGGGCAGACTGTCACTGGCCTCTTGATCTGTGGCTAGCAGGAGATGTTATAGGGAAACCAGGCTTCTGGACTTACCTGGTATAGGTGATAATTACCTTAGATTTGTGAAGCACCTTGAGATCTATGGACACAAAGGTTTATGTGAGGAGCTGGTGTTTGCTATTGCAACACTTGAGTGTGGTGACTTCCTCTGCCTTGGGAAAGTTGTCTGGGCTGGTTTGCCCTCCCTTCCCACCTGCCCACTCCCAGTCCCGTCTTCTGCTGAGGGGGGAAGAAGCTTTAACCATGGTGGAGGTTCTCTGCTTTCTACTTTGCCTCCAGACTAATCACTGGAGCTTCATCTAAGGGAATAATATTAAGCAAGCTGGCTCTTCTGTTGTCAAGAGTGTAAATCTGGAAAAACCTGAAAAAAAAATA
The DNA here is from genome assembly GCA_013400555.1 of Jacana jacana. Classification (NCBI taxonomy): domain Eukaryota; kingdom Metazoa; phylum Chordata; class Aves; order Charadriiformes; family Jacanidae; genus Jacana; species Jacana jacana. The sequence continues at coordinate 175,533 of VZTM01008368.1, forward strand.
TGCTGCTTGGAGTCAGCCTCCAGCTCCTCAGAAGCTCTCAACAGCCTGGTGGTACTGGAGCAGCCCACGAGCCACTGCTGGGAGCCAACAGCATCTGCTGGGCACAAGGATGGTGAAACTGATAGTGAAGAAGATCCTGGGCACTGAAGTCAACACAATGGCTTCCCTACCACTGGTGCCTAGATGGCCTGTCACAGTAGCGCCCGGGTATCTCGATGTTGGGGGTCTTTACACTTGTGGTTCCCCTGAGAGCTGGGACCTGGTTCCCTCTCTGTGTTAAGACACAGAGCAGAAAGTACCTTGCCCAGGAGGTCGGTGGTGGCCCTGGGCGCTGCCTCCCCCGCCCAGCACAGCAGTTGCCTTTGCTGCTGGGGTGCCCCAGCTCTAGCAGCTGCCTGGAGAGCTGGTGGCCCTGCAGGAAGGAGGGGATGGTTTGTAGGTAGCTGTTATTGTCTGGGCTGTTGCCAAGGACAGGGATATAAATGTGTAAAACGCCCGTGAGGGGTCAGGATCCTGGGTGCTTGCTCTGGCTGGTGAACGCTGGGCTTAGGCCCTGCAGGGATAGAGGGGCTCTGGGAGGGAGGAGGACAATCCCTATCTCAAGGCAAGATCTCTTCACCTCTGGTGAGCTGGTCCTGCTCTTTACCTAAGAAGAACTGATCCCAGCTCATTAGCAGTGTCCTCTTTTAGACATTACATTGCTCAGGTGCACAGAGCTTAGTTGTTTGACCAGGAGTCACCTTCTTACCATAGGCTCTGCTCAGCTTGGCGTTGCCAAGTAACAAAGGAAAAACCTTTTTATTGCGTTGTTTTTACCCTGCAGCCCTTCCCAGAGGGGCTCTTGGCTTTGCTTTGGGATTCTGCCTTTTGAAGCTACCCTTGTTTTGGGGCTATTCCTCAACTCCCCGAGCAGGACGTGCTATGGGACTGCTAGGAGAGCATGTACGTGGTTGTGCCGGTCTTTCTGGGTTCCTCCCAGGCAGATATGGGTGCATGAAACCAAAGACTGTTGGCAAAACATTGAATGGGAGATATCAAAGACTTTGTGTTTATTGATGTGCTGGAGATCTGTCTGTGCTGGACCACTTGCTGGTAGGAGAAGCGGAATGCTGTGGTGGACCAGAACAAGGTAGCAGGCTGAGCGTGGCGCTTGTATAGCGTTCCCTGCTGCCCCTGGAACCCGGGTCCAGCTCCTGTGGCAGAACCAGTGCAGGCAGCCCTGGTGTGGGGCAGCGCTTCCAGATCCTGCTGCCCCCAAGGTGAGGGGTGGCTCTTGTGGCCACGGCTGCCCTCTCTTGCCCCCTCTCCCTCCTCCATCATGTCCTGTGCTCAGCTGATGAGACTTGTGGGGGAGTGGGCAGTGATGTGCCCTGTCCTGGCACTCGCAGCCCTCGGTGCCCGTGTAACAGGGAATGTGCCAGATCTGGGCCAGGCAGCTCTGGTGTCTGGGAGCCGGTGTGTGCCCAGCTGTGGGAGAAGGATGTGGCGAGGGTGGGGGTGCCTGGCAGGTATGTGGGGAGCCGTCCCAAGGAGATGTTTCCCTCAGCTGCCTCACTGCCTGCCTTCGCTCGCTCTTGTTTGAAAGCCAGGTTGGGAAAGAAACTCCTGAGTAAAGCTGTGTGCAGAGAGCGTGGTGAGCTGTGAGAGGGGGTGAGCATGAGGCAGGGTCTGCAGGGGACTGGGGCAAGAAGGGAGGTGCAGCAGCCTTGCTGCCCAGGCATGTCTGGGGAGGGTGCTGGCTGCATCCTTGGCTGCGCTGGCGCCGTGGTTTGGGGTGGCGAGATGGAACTCTTCCAGTCAGCCAGAAGCGGGGATCTGAGCTGGCTTGGCCAGGGCTGCAGGGCTGTGTTTCTGGCAAGTCTGTGATGTGGGGCTTGTACTGACTTTTCTGCAGGTGTCCAGCCTATACCTGCTTGGGCACACGGGCAGCACAGACAGGAGGTGTCTGATCCAGCCTAAAACCTGCCAGTATGAACTTAATCTGCAAAAATAGGTTATGCATGGATTTGTACCAGCGTCATGTATTTGTAGTAGATCTGCCTTTTGCCAGACAGAACGTTGGGATTTTAATAACATTTTGGGAAACCTACAGCCTAATTTGCTCCATGGTTAGCCCACAGACACAGGACCTGGGGGGGTATGTCTGCACAGTCAAGCACATCACCACACAGGTGCTGCCTTCAGGAGGAGTCGGGTCGCTGGCAGAGCTTGTGCCAGCCGAGCAGGATTCGGGGGTCCCATGAGGACAGGACGAGGGTAGGCAGTGTTATTTATGGTTTAATTGCCTGTGCTGGGACTGAATCAACGTTGTCCGGAACCTGTCTGCTTTTGGCAGAAGATGACCACTGAGGCCTGTTGCCAGCCAACTGCTGCTGAAGCCTGCCCTGCCCATACAAAGATGCAAGCAAGCGCTCAGCTGCTCCCTGCCATGTCTATTTGCAAGACCACCCTGCAGATAGAAGTCCCAGAGAAGTGGCCATGGGGAGGTTTTGTGTTGCAAGCTGCTGGTGGCCTCATGCTTTCTTCTGTTACAGGTAGTGATGCTAAGGCTGCTGGGGAGTCCCAGGGAGATGCCAACCACCCAGGGGCTGGGGACACTCGGAGGCATCAGAGGGGACGTGCAGAACACCGCAGACACACCATCACCAATGGCGTGGACTTTAGTGTGGTAAGGGGACAGCCGTGTCATGGGCTTCAGCGAAGGGGCCTGTGGTCCCTGGGGAAGGTGGACTGCTGGGGTTCCTCACTGGTGACACCAGCTCTGTTTAGGCTGTGGCTTCCCCTTGCTCACCCTGCACATGATCTGTGGGGTGTCGGGCACATCCTGATATTTTGGATACAAAGCTTCATTGATGTATGTGGAGGTACATCCAAGACTCTTTCTGCCCCACATTGTGCCAGGCAGAGAGGAGTCGCATGTTCCCCTGTCTTGCCCTGGTGTGGGGTCAGCCCATGGAGTCAGTGTTTGACTGCTTGGGTGCCTTCCCCGTGGGCAAAATCTCGCGTGGGGAAGGGCAGACGTGTAGGTGTAGGAACCGGTGTGTCTCTGGGCCTCTCAAGCACTCCAGCGAAGGTCAGGTGTGCTCTGCGCTGGGGAGAGCTGGTGCTGGGCTGTGTTCCCTGCTAGATGCTCTCCAAAGAGCAGGACTCAAACATGCTGATCCTCCTGGCTCCCGAGAGACTTGTTGCCAGTAATGCAGAGAAATCAGCATTGAATGTAGCTGGGCATCCCAGGATGGAGGAATCTGCTCCCCTCTCTCTGCCCCCGAGTGGAGAGGCTTGGATCAGATTGCCTGGGGATGAAGTGATCTGCACTGCTCCCAAGTGGGATGGAGGAGCTGCCCGGGCATGTTGCCCAGAGGCTCAAGCTAAATTTTCCTGGGAAGAAAGCCAGGACCTGGCCTGCAGGATGAGTGATTGGCAGGATGAGCTCTGGTGGGTATCAGAGCTGCTGCCAGGGCTGTGGCTGTCACCTCTGCACTTCCATCCCTCGTGCCCTGGTGTCACCCAGCTCTGTGAGCCAGCAAGGTGGCACGGGCAGCAGTGATTACAGCCTGGCACTGGCCTTGGGGGACACAGCATGCTCTGACACAACATGCCTGGGAAGGTGGATTTGTACACAGACTGCTGTTGGGCTTGCAGCCTTGCATGGGGCAGGGGTGCTCTTGGGCTGAGGGGTGTCTGCTGAGAGGTGGGGAAAGGACCAATAAATGTAGATGTGTGTGCCTGGGGGTCTCAGATTTTTGGTGGCTGGGTGCTGCCGCTTCAGAGCAGGGAAGGTCCTGCTCTGGGCTGGAGCCCATCAGTTCCAGGAGCTCAAGGTCCTGTCTGGTACTGGTGAGAAGGGGCTGGTGTCCAACAGGTCTTGCCAAGAACTAGAGTCTGTTCCCAGCTGTGCCTCAAGCACTCTTGCCCTGGGCTTATGTTGCTCTTGCCTCTGCGGTCCTATCCCTTCTTTTCACCCTCCTCATGTACCCAAGGTCTGCACTGCTCCTCCCCCCAGAGAAGGGGTTCCCCTCCATTTTCTCCTGATGAAAAGCCTTCCCTGGCAGGAGCCTTTGGGTACTGATCCCTCTTCAGAGTGCACAGAGACAGCCAGAACAGGTTTAAGTCCTGGAAGGACCGTGTCCCTGTGCAGGATGGTGCGGTCACCTCCCTGCTGGTGCAGAAAGGATGTTTGGTCCCCCAGAGACAAGACACTCGCTGTGATTAAGCTAATTTGCCTAAAAGGGAGTGGGAGCAGTGGTGTCCATTGCGCATCCTGAGGTGCCCTGGGATGGATTCACCCTGAGCAGTGGAGCAGAGGTGTGAGGGCTGTGCTGTGAGCCCCAGGACCCTTTGCACCACCACAGCTGGTGTCCACTCAGCTGGTGCTTTTCAGCCAGCATTGATTGGCCTGATTTTCTCATGGCCACAGGGTAGCTGGGATGAGACCTTCTGTGAGAGGCTGAGTGCTTTCATTGGTAGGCAGCCTACTGTCCCCTCCTCTTCTGCCTTGGGGACCACCAGCTGCATCCAGTGCTCTCTTCCTCCTGCCCCAGAAGCTGCCTCTGTACCCAAAGCATCCCATCCTTAGTGAAATGCCATCTGTCCCTGCACCCAGCAGAGCTGCTGATGTCCCACTGCTCTATGGGATGCTGCGTCTTCCTCCAGTCACTGTGCTGGCCAGCAAGCCTGGTGGGACCAGGCCAGGCCAGGCAGCCGTGGGATGCAGCTCAAGCTGGGTGGAGGTCCTTGCCACATACAACACCTTCTTCATGCCTCTCAGCAACAGCCTGCATAGCACCAAGGCTTTGTGCTTCTTCCTGTGGGTACGTCCTCTCCGATCTGTCTGTCCATCCAAAAGGGGGGCTTGGGGGAGAATCATTGCAAGCTGCATTTACAGGAGCAGGAGGAGCAAGAGCAGCCCTGGTGTAAAGGCTGGATGGTGGGGTGGTTGGGTGGCTTTGGGGCTGGCAGTGGGGATGGGGAAGTGCCAGCAGCCTGAGGAAAGTCTCGATATGGTCTCACTTGTCTCCGGGAGTGGGAATCTGTTCAGGGTCACTCCTGAGCTGAATTGTCCCCCTCCAAATCGCTCCAAAGCAGCAGGAGAGGTTCCTGAGCATCCAGCAGCTTCTCGGTGATCAAAGTGCCACCGGTGTCTGGAGGAGACACTTCTGTAGCCCGGTCTGTGCTGTGGGCAGTGGGGACCAGGCTGTGTTGTGGCAGGGAGGTCAGAGGCAGCAAGGCAGGCAGCTCGGGGGCACCTTGGTGGTGAAGCAGGGTGGGGGGAGCAGAGTGCTGGGGAAACAGGGCTACATGTTCTCCCCCATTTCCAGTCTGTGCATTTAGCTCAGCCACTTGCTGCTGGCCGCAAGCCGTGTGTGTTTGTGCTGTTGGCTGATGCTTGCAGCCTTGGGGGGATTTGGGGAGCGGCTGCAGGCCCTGTTCTTGCTGCGTCCAAGGTGGAGAAACCCCCTTCTGCAGTGGGGAGCAGGAAGGCAGAGGTGGCCTAGCTGTCCTCAGCCTGCTCTGTTTTTTCTCCCAAACTAGCGAACTCTTCCCCCAAAGCAGCAGGAGGCAGCAGCCATCGTCCTGCTCCTCTGCAGCTTTGTGTGGGGAGAGGGACTGGGACCCGAGCCTGCACCCATTTCCCTCTGTGCCTCGTGAAGACGCTAGCTCCTGGGGCTTGACAAGGCCTTGGTGGCGAGGGTGTGACATCTCTGCGTGCTCTGTCCTGCAGCTGAAGCACATGAAGGAGCTGGAACAGGAGAAGGATTTCCTGCTGCAGGGTCTGGAGCTGGTAGAGCGTGCTCGGGAGTGGTACCACCAGCACATCCAGTTCATGCAGGAACGCCAGAGGCTCCTGGGGAAGAACAAAACCAGTGCTGTGAGTCTGGGGCTTATGCTTGGGGTGCCCATTTGCATGGGATGCGGGGGCTGCTCTGTGGGTTTGGAGAACTGGACTGGGACTTGGCTGGAGCTAGAGCCAGCCCCATGGTAACCCCCAGCTCTTCTTCCTCCCTGTTCCACAGGAATTCCTCCCCGAGGGTGGCCAGGGCCACCTGGGCCACCTGCTCCCCAAGCTGCAGGAGGTGAACCGCTGCCTGTGTGACCTCCTTTCCACTGCTGGCAAGGTGAGAGCAGCAGATTAGCAGCATGTGGGTGGTTGTGTGAGCTTGGGACCCATCCTTGGGACCCATCCTGTGTCCCCATTATGCTGGTGGCTGGGCTGACATTGGAGCTGCCAGAGTTCCCCTGGGCTCTGGGGAGGTGATGACTCCGTGGGTGGGATGGGGGATGGCCAATAGGACAGCACAGCTGGTGCCAGGCTGGGCTGGAGGACACTCAAGGCATTTGGCAGACTAAAGATCCCTAAGAAGGTGTTAAGTGAATAAGGAAACCATCCTGCTGAGGTGCTGAGTCAGCCCTCTCAGAGCTGGCTGCTCTGTTGGGCTCCTGGCAGGAGACGGGCACAACGGCAGGAATGCTTCCCACTTCTGCCTGCCTTGCTGGAGACCCTGTGATGGCCTGTGCTGGGTTCTTAGTCCAGTGCTGGGCTTCTCTGTTCCCCCTGTGCCACAGAAACAGTTTCTGGCCTTGGAGAAGGGCTGGGGAGAGCCTCTGAGAAGCTCAATGTCTCATCCCTTCCCTTCATCTTCTTCGCAGCCAGCGAGCTCCTTCTCAGCCCTGGACAGGGTGGTCCCTGTGGTGTCCCCAGCCTCAGCAGCCTCCCAGCAAGCCATCAACATGTTGAAGGAGCAAAACCGGCTTCTCACCAAAGTGAGTGGGGATATGGGTGGAGGAGATCTCCTTTGGGGATTGCTGGGAGAGAAGAGGGGCTGGGATGGGGCTGGGGAAGGAATATGAGGCAGTGGAAAGTGTTCTTTCAGCTTGGCCAACCTTGGCCACCCCAGCCTAGGGGCTGCACCTAGAGACTCCCCCCACCACACAGTGTCTCTATTTGCTGGGTCAGGGGTTGGGCATCGGCATCCCAGCCCGCGGGAAAAGCCAATGCAGGTCACGGGAGGGTGCTGCAGCAGGGGTCTGTGAGCAGGGCTGCTGGGGAAGGGGCACCCTTGATGCCCCTGCCAAGGCTGGGCTCACCGCTGGGGTTCGCATCCCAGCAGCAAATGTGCCAGCGTTTTCCTCCTCTGTCCTGTGCAGGAGGTGACTGACAAGAGTGAACGCATCACCCAGTTGGAGCAGGAGAAATCTGCCCTCATCAAGCAGCTCTTTGAGGCTCGTGCCCGTAATAACCATGAAACGAGCCAGCTGGACTCTACCTTCATCTAGCGCCCATCTCCCCACACCCTGTCCTCCAGCTTCCCCGGGGGTTTCGTGGGATTTTTGTCCAAAACCCATCGCTCCTGTTGCTCCAGGTGTCATGTCTTGACACCAGTGCCACCAGTGGCATCTCTGGGAGGAAGCCTCGACACTATCTGGGGAGCATCCCTGCACTGCTCTGCTGCTGGGCTTTCCAGACGTGCTGCTCTCAAGCTGCTCCTTTCCTGTATCTGAGGGGACTGCAGGGACTGTACTCCCAGCCCCGTGATCCCCAATGTGCTGGGAGGCAGCTGCTCTGTCCTTGGCCTGACTTTGGCTGAATTTTGGCTGCTCTCAGAAAAAGATGATGCATCTTCAACACTCGACACATCTCCAAGGAAGTCTGGCCATTGAACGGTGCCTTGTCCCACTGTTGGAGGACAAGATTGAAAAATCCAATGGGGTGTACCTGGCCGCTCTCTGCTGCCTGAGCTCTGCCTGCCAGTAACTCTATACTGGGCCAGAGCAGTGCCCAAGCTGGTGATCTTCCTGGGGTAATCTCTTTCCAGTTTGTGGTAGCAATGCTATAGTCACTGTTTACACGTCTGTGGGCTCCTGTAGTTAATGAGCCATAGACCCAAACGAGGTAGCCCGTACCTCTGAGCTGCAGGTTGAGGCAGATGCCTCTACATCCTTTGATTTGGCCTGACCCGGTAGATGTTTCCTTATCGCTGCCAGGCCTGTACTTTTGTTCATGATGACTTTAAAAGGAGAGGTGATGTCCTACAGCACAAGGATGCTGACGCAAGCCTGACTTCACAGGGGGGCTTTAGGACAAGGTTTTGTATTTAACTGACCGTGGGTGGTGGAGCAGAGACTGATGGGCTCTTTCCTTTGCACATCTCCAAGTAGAGACATGGCAGCTTTGTCTGTCTTGGTGGTGGATGCTGGCTTCCTGGGGTGACAGCCCGAGTGTGAACTGCACCCCTCTCCAGGTTTCTTGGGGCAGTGGTGGTGGCCTAAGCATGGGTCTTGTTAGACTGGTGCATCTCAGAATATCTTCTCCTTCCCACCCAACTCAGTGATGCTTGAGCTGAGCAATGTCTTCCACTGTATTTGGTATTTATGGTACTTTGATAGGAGAGTCTTCTGAATCCCCATGTAGCACAGGCCTGGCCCTCCGTACCTCCAAGACAAGGACCTTTCTCTGCAGGGTTGTTTCATGCTCTGACTCTCCAGGCATGATGCCATGGCACAATGCACTGAGCTGGCCAGGAGGTGCTGGACCTGCCCTGCCCTGGGCTGGGCACCACAGAGACTCCTGTTTTTCTCTGGCTAGTGCTGTCTGTCCCATCCAGCTCCTATCTTTGCGATGGATCATGACCTGAAGCTCACTCCAAGGCATGACTCTCTGCTCTACGCTTGCGCCTGCTGCCCTGTGCCAGAGCGGGGATGGGCAGAGTGCCAGGGAGAGGGAGGAGGAAGAGGGGCAAGGCCGTGGCTAGTCATGTCCCTGTCTGTAGGAAAAGGGTGTTAGTTGTCCCCTGGGCAGCAGTACCTGCCATCTCTTTTGTGATGCCATCTTTGATGTCCAGTGCCTGTTTTCCCTGACGTTTAAATAAAAGTGACCTTCTTTATGAGGAGAGTCACCTGTCTGTAGGGATAATAAAGTTGGGTGAACTATTTAATTCATCCTTCTGCTCTCTGCCTAAATCAGCTTGCCTAAATCTCCTGTGGTGACCTGTGATGTTCTGGACTGTCCTGACCCAGGGGATATGGGGCGAGCAGAGATTGCACAATCATAGCTTGAGCACCGGGACACCAGAGGGTCTTTGCTATGGGCCATGTTCCCATCCCCTCGGGAGGGGGTAACTGGCATGGGGCACTGCAGTATGTGCACATCCCTCCTCCCTGTGCTGAAGGTGGCAGCACCTGCTCAGGACAAACCTGGGGCTCTACACTGGCTTGGAGACACCTACCTTTGCCCCTCAGCACAGCCAGGCTGTGGGGTGGGGTGGGCAGAGGCACCCTGCAGAGCCCTCCAGGGCCGAGCTGTCCCTGCTGGGAGCAGAGCAGGGAGGAGGACCTGAGCCAAGTGTCCCCCCCAGCTGGGAGAGGGATCTTTGCTGCGGCCTCTTTCAAGTGATGCTTAGGGCAGCCATGAGTCAGTCAGGGCCAAGAGGGGGATGATAATTGCCCTTGGCTCCCATTTCATGCCTTCGCTTGGATGTGGAGCCTGTGAGGGCTTTCAAAGAGAGGACCATTGTCCCTGCTCAGTGCTGCTCTGTTCAGAGCCACGACAGCTCTGCCCCTGCCCTGCGGCTGTCCTGGCCCCGAGGAACATCCCGGCAGTGCTGGCCCCAGGCCCAACTCCTGTGGGGCTGCTGCTGGGGGAGCAATGGGCCTGCTGGGACTGGGGTCCCCCTACAAGCTGTAGGGCTGGACTCAAGCTGCTGCCATGACCTGGCCAAGCTGCTTCTGCATCCCTGACCCTCACCTGTGTGCCTGGGCTGTCTCTACTTCAGCACCCTTAACTATGGGGGCTGGCACTGCTCTGGTGGTGCTCCGGGGACCACGAGGCTGGGCTTTGTTGTGACCACATCTGTAAGCAATGCACTGGGTGACATGGGTGAACATCTCTTCAGGCTCTGTTCTCTCTAGAGCTGGCTATGCACAGATACGTAAACCCGCCTCCAGGGCTCTGATCACATCTGGAAACCACTGTTGTGAAGCTGTGGGCCATACTGGGAACAGCTGGGGCAGGTATCTGCTGTCCCCAGCCATGGCAGCTTCTGCCAACCTACCTCAACTTGGCTCCTCCATTGCTGGACATTGTCAAACCTGGGTGCAACATCACACAGAGTAGAAATAGAATAGATTAGAATAGTTTAATTTAGGTGGAAAGGAATCTTTAAAGGTACAGACCATCTATTCCATCCCCCTGCCATGAGCAGGGACATCTTCAACTACGTTAGGTTGATCAGAGCCCTGTCCAACCTGGGCTGGAATATTTCCAGAGATGGGGACATCACCACCTCTCTGGGCAACCTGGGCCAGTGTCTCACTGCCTTCAGAATAAAACATTTCTTCCTTATATCTGGTCTAAATCTTCCCTCTTTTTTAAAGCCAGTTACCCTTGTCCTGTTCCCACAGGACCTGCTAAAAAGTTTGTCACCATCTTTCCTGGAGCCCCTTTAGGGACTGGAAGGGGTTCTAAGGTCTCTCCCGGAGCTTTCTCCAGGCTGAGCCCCCCCCAACTCTCTCAGCCTGTCCTCACAGCAGAGGGGCTCCAGCCCTTCCAGCATCTCTGTGGCCTCTTCTAGACCTGTTCCAACAGGTCCATGTCCTTCTGCTGTTGGTGGCCCCAGAGCTGTAGGCAGCACTGGGAGGGGGGGTCTCACTGGAGCTGAGCAGAGGGGCAGAATCCCCTGCTGCCCACGCTGCTGGGGATGCAGCTCAGGGTGTGGGGGGTTCTGGGCTGCCAGTTGATGTTGCCAGTCCATGGCCAGCTTTTCACCCCAGCACCCCTGAGCTCCTCTTGGCTGGGCACTCTCCATCCCTTCGTGCCTCAACCTGTGCTAGTACCAGGGGCTGATACCAGAGTCAACACTCCCATCACTGGGCATTTATCACAGGCGCCAGGGTGAGACTGCATGGGGTCCCCACTGCCAGAGCCTGGTGAAGGGGGGCTGTTATCGGGTGCAGGGGGTGCTCGCCTCTCGCCTGAGCTCAATCCAGAGACGTGCTTGGCTTCTGAGCTGCCCTGGGGGATGCAGGATCTCATCCTCTGTGTCCTCAGCCACGAGGTTTGGGAAGGATCCAATCACCCAGGTCTATTTGTAGTTTCTCTCTCTTCTCCTGCCCAGCTCCATGCCCTTCTCACGCCCTTGGAGGCTGGGCTGTGTGCCCAGCTACCCCCCTTGGAGAAGGGCCACTGTCCCAGCAGAGCAATTATCCAAAATGCTAGCAGGAACAGCCACATCTTGGGCCCCTCGCCTGTACATTTTGTGCTTCTTGCTTTTCTTCCCTGCTGCGCAGTAAGAAACTGCTCTGCCCATGGTGGGTCCTTGCTGCCCGGGTGGTTTGCAGCAGCTCCAGCAGCCAGCACACTGTCAGCCCACATGGGCTGTGCCCACCATCCTGCTCTTGCCAAGGCAGATCCCTGGGAGGTGTACTGGGGATGTGATGGCCTGGAGAAGCCCTCAAGTCCTGGGGCTGGTCCTCACTGAACTGGAGAACCTGGCCATGCAGGTCTGTCTTGGCTAAAGGGGGCCTAGTTCATCTCAGATCTGAGAACTGGCACCCGGAACCTGTTGCTCATCCCCTTGGTCCCTCGTTGTGGGTCTTCTCCTGCCCTGGATTCATCCCGGTGCCTTGTCGCCACAGGATCCAGCTTGCCAGTGCTTTTCTCTTCTTGGCAGAGACAAAACCTCAGCCACAGCCTGGTGTGTGCTCAGTGCTTCCCTTCTCCTTCCTGGCTGCGGCCATCTGAGAGTTTCATTTTCTGCTAGCACCTGGAGGGGCAGAGGAACAAAAATCCACGTCCAGGTGGCAAGGGACCGGGTCTGCCCTCCCCCTCTGCGGGGTGTGATGGTGGGTGAGCCTCTGCCCCACCGTCCCGGCTCGTTCCCAGGGAGACGCTGGGGCCACAGCAGTGCCAGGTGCCATCTCCATCCCGGGGGGGAAAGGAGCACAGGACCCTGGCTCTGCTCCACTGTCCTGCCAGGGCCTTGCCAGGTCCCCTGTCTCCCTGCAACCATGACCCCAGCCCTGTGCGGGTGTTCACCCTCTCCACAGCTGCTGCCAAGGTACAGCTGATTGAAGGCAGATGCTCCCTCTTGGGGACACCCGGTGCAACAAGGAATGGGGCGGGGCTCCCAAAATTCCTGCTTTGCTCTGCAGCTGCCTGCCACTGGGACAGTGCCTTTACTCCCCGCGTTACATCAAGAGGCAGCTGCTGGTGGCAGATATCCACACTGTGTCCTCACTCCAGAGAAGCAGCCGCTGGGGACTAGAGTGGGGGCCAGCCACCCAGAGCTGGGCAGGGGGGTCACACTAGCTGAGCAGGTGCCCTTAGACCTAAAGTGTCTCCTTGCAGGACCTTGGGGTGGCAGTGGATGACCCCCTCCTCCTGCCCGGCCATGGGGACACCTCTGGTTGCCCTTCCTAAGAGAAGGGGCCAAGCAGGGTCTTGCCCCGGGCAGGGACAGGCGGCTGAAGGGGCAGAAACGACCGCGGTCAGAGACTCTGTGCTGGAGGACAGGCTGCAGCCATGTCCCAGGGAGTGACTGAAACCCACTGTTTAACTGTCTGCCTCATTTTCCCCAGCTGTAGGTGAGGGCTGGGCACAGAGACCAGCACCTTCTTGTGGCAGGGAGCTTGGGCAGTTCTGTGCCTCTGCAATTTCAACAAACAAGCATTTTTCCTTCATTCATTCTCACATCTCTTTGCAGCCTGACCCCATGGGGGTGGGCCAGCACTGGGACCTGTGAGTCCTGCTTCCCCAGGGGCTCTCCTGGGCACATGCCCTCTGATTTCCTGCAGGGCAGCCCTACAAGGGTCCAAGGGACCTCCCCTCAAATCTTCCATCCCCTGTCCCAGGCAGCCAGGGACACCCCACCCTTGCACAGTTCCAGGTGGGCAGGTTTGGTTTCTTTCAGCCTCTGAAAACCATCTCCTGCAAGTCCACAAGTTCAAGAAGACACCAGGTAGGGACGTGGTGGCTGTGGGGATGGGATGTCCCCCGGCCCTTTTCCCTGGGCATTAAAAAAAGAGAAACCATTATCACATCTTCCTGTTGAGAACCTGATGGCAAGCAGGGATGCCTGCACTGGACTGTTCTGTGGCCACCCCTGGGCAAGGACCATGGTCATGGCCACATCTCTGTGTCCCATAGGTGGGTACCCATGTGGCAGAGCTTGGACACAGTGCCAACAATTATCAGGCCATCACAGCATGAGCTCCCCAGGCTTGTGTCCTCAGGTATGGCCTCCAGCCAGCTTTTTGCCAGGGAGGACAGAGGTGCTGATGAGGGGCTGGTGCTGGTCAGGCAAACTGTGTAGGCACTGTACATCCCCCTGCCTGCCAGGAGGGTGTTACAAGTGACATGAGTTTTCTCCATCTCAGCCCAGGACTCCTCCTCTCCACACCAGTGTGATTCTGGCAGACCTGAACAGGGAAGTAGTGCCATGGGTGGGCAACCAGGGCAACAGAGGGTTACAGAAACCAGGCACACCACACTGAGAGCCTGCACCAGCTGTGAGGGCCAGCTTTTCTCCTCATGCTCTGGCATACACATGCACTTCAAAATATCTGCCTGTATTCACCACTCAGAGTTCCCGGGAGTGGTGCAACAGGCTATGGGCAACCTGATCTAGCTGAAGATGTCCTGCTCATTCCAGGGGGTTGGAAGAGATGGCCTTTGGAGGTTCCTTCCAGCCCAAATAATTCCGTGATTCTGTGAGGAGCTGGAGGGGCGAAAGGAGGGGCTGAGCTGTGTGGTGAGCGGTGCTGGGCTTGGCGGGGAGGGGGCTGAGCATGGGGGTGCTGTGGGGGTGGGCTGGCTCTGACCACGGCAACGACACTCCTGTCTGCAGGGGCTTGGGCGGGGGTTTTGCCTGGCTTCATTTCTACAAAGGCATTCAGTGGCTCTCGAACCACAGTGGCTTTTCCCATCCCCACTGAAGACGAATGGCTCCCGAGTGGTGCTGGTCAAACTGGGAAAGAAACAGGCTTTTTTGTCCTATTGACTAAATAAAGAAATCCAGATATCGCCTGTCGCGCCTCAGACCCCAGGGTTGTGCTTAGCCCCAAATTAAAATATTTTGTATTGTTTTGAGTTCACTTTGGGCTATTTAAGCACACTTTCCTTTCTCCTTCTGCTGTATTTAGGGCCAGTTGAAATAGAAAAGCCATTTCTAAGTAGCACATGGAGAAATGGCCCCATCCTGGTACTCCTGGCATGAGCTCTGCCATGCAGAGACCATCCACTTCTTTGGGATGCTTCCAAAATCTTCAATAGATCTTAAACATCTTACAAGACTCCCATTAGTCCTCAGGCTGAACCATTTCTTGGGAAGATCTGGTTCCATGGCCAGGTTGGATGTTCCTCTGTGCTGGGCTGGGAGCCGCTGGGGTCTGGGTTCAGTGTCCCATCCCCTGCCAGGGCTGTGCTAGCTTGGAAAGAGCTCAGACGGGTGGGTCAAGAAGATAACCAAATAATTGAACATTTTAATCATTAAATATTTAATATTGAGGGTTTAGGAAGAGAATAATTTGGGTTTGTGAGAGACATCCTAGTGCAAATACCTTCTCACCGGTGGCCACGTGGCTGGACAGTCCCAGTGGGCACTGTTCTGTGCCCAGCTGCCAGGCTTGTCCTGCAGGGACTGATGAGCGCAGTGCCCGGTCGCATCCCTGGCACCCCCATGTCCAGGGCAGCCGGCAGCACTCAGCTGATTCTGGTGGGGTTCTTGGTGGCGTCTGCCAGGACAGCTGTGTCCCTGCAGCATCCCTGCACCACCAGGATGGCTCAGCTCTCATTTTGCTTCTTTGTCCGAAATCCTAAGGGAGATTTTTCTGGCCCAGTCATTTTTCACATTTTCCTCAGATGACTGGGCTGTTGCACTGCTGCCAACTCCCAGAAAGCCATAAATCTCCCTGAAAAATCATTAATTTGGGGGTGGGAGGAAGCATTTTTAAAAGCAACACTTTTAGGAGAGGGAGTTTATTCCTCTCTGGGCTCCTCAGCCTTCATCGCTCCCGTGGCTCAGCTTTCCCCTAAAACGGCCACCTTTAGTGGGAGCCTGGTCTCACAGAACCAAAGAACCTCTGAAAGCCTAAATATTGCAAAACTTCATTTGGTTAAGAAGGAAGTCCAAGCGGTTGGAGCCGTTGGGGTTGAGAGCTGGAGAGCTGGGAGCAACTCGCCTGGCAGCATCAAACACCAGCAGAAACACCCTGGCTGATTCTTGTCCCATGGGATGTCCAGGCATGTGGGGTCTGGGGGACACAGCTTCCACCACGGCTG
This sequence comes from Jacana jacana, assembly GCA_013400555.1. Classification (NCBI taxonomy): domain Eukaryota; kingdom Metazoa; phylum Chordata; class Aves; order Charadriiformes; family Jacanidae; genus Jacana; species Jacana jacana. The sequence continues at coordinate 190,807 of VZTM01008368.1, forward strand.
CACTGTGTCCTGGTTTGCCCCCTGCCCGTGCTGCCCCAGAGCCCATCTCTGCTCCCTGTGGCTTTTCCAGAGATTCCTACCATCTTCCCAGTGTCATGAGGTGCTTTGCCTCCTCCTGCCTCCCAATGGGATCCGTGGCTCTCCCCCCTCACAGGGCATTTGCCTGGCAAACCCTCGGGATGTGGGTCTGCAGGACAGGGTCTGCTCTCTCAGGTCCCCTGCCCAAGGTCTCCCACCCCCTGCAAACAGGGCTGACACCCAGCTCCTGCAGCTGTGACCACAGGGGCTGTGCTGACTGGATGCACCACTTGCTTGGTGACACCTACAGGACCAGGGCAGATTTTGTCATCCCTCCAGCTGCCAGCCCAGCTGCAGGGCCAGGAGGTGGCTTGTCCTGTCCCCGTGTGCCAGTGCCAGGCTGTGAGAGCCACCTTGGCCCAGCCATGCACATGGCACTGCAGACCACTGCTGCAGCTCAAGAGCCACTGGGATGCTCCAGCTCAGCCTGTGAGTGTGCTAACGACCACCCCCACAGGACAGGCAGGAGGGGTGCTGCCAGGGGGGGGACACCAACACAGACATCGGAGTGTCAGCAGTCATGGTCATGGCTCTGGCTTGGGCAGATGCTCAGAGATTCAGGTGCTGCTGGAGAAATTCCTGCTGTGGGTGTGGGACAGCACCCTGGGGATGCACACACTAACGCGGTGCCAGGGGCCGGGCACACCGTGTCCACCCCGGCTCCCCAGCAAGGCAAAGAGGAAGGAGCACCCCCGTAGGTAAGAAAGTGACAGAGCTTGACATCCTCCACTTCAGTCCCCNTGTGAGAACCCACACAGTGAGACCAGGAGGCACCTCATCCTGCGGAGCCTGGGAAAACCAGTTTGGGTATAAAATTAGCCAGAGCTTTTACTGCCGGGATTTTATTTTTAAATGCAATGGAAAATACATCGCTGGAGGGAAAAATCCAAGAGGTCTGGACCAGCCTGCAGGATAGTGGCATACCCCTGTCCCATGGGCAATGTCCCTCTTGTGCCCAGGTGGGATGCTGGGGAGAGCTGGCTGTGGGGTGCAGTCTGTGGCAGCAAGGACAGCGAGGGGCTTATCCTGCCCCCTGGGATGCACCCAGGGCAGAGTGTGAGGAGCAAAGGGGCAGCAGGGGTGGATGAGCATTGCCTGCTACCCTGGTGGCCACAAGGTCCCTGAGAAACTCCAGTGGGAAGGAATGCCCCTAATCTGAGCAGGATGAGACCCTCTGGCCAGGGAGGATACAAGTGTTCTGTAAACTCAGGACTGCAGAGGGTGGAGAGGAACAGAGCCACCAGCTCTTTCAGCACATGCAGGAGGTGGGAGCCAGATCTGACCCAAGTGAGCAGTTCTCCATGCTGGGGTGGCAAGAGCTCCTTCTGGATGGATGGTGCTGATGCTGGAGATTTGCCTGTACTCAAAGGCAGGTTTTTTGACAAGTCCAAAGAGGAGGGATCTAACTGAAGGGTGTAAATAGAGAGAAATCAGGAAATGATGTCTGGCTCAGGAAATCCCCTGTGCTGGGAATAGCTGGAGACTGGGAGAAGGCTCAAGCGAAGCACCGAGTATGCGGCTGCCATCTGCCTCTTCCTTGGGCACCGCTGGGTGGCAGGAGCGGACGGTGGGGACACCACAGCTGTGCAACTGCTGCCCGCTCCCAGGCTTGTTTGCTCAGAGAGGCGTGTGCTGGCCCCAAGTGCCACTGGCACAGGCTCTGGCTGGACCCTGAACCCTTGTGGGTTTTTACAATAGTGAAACCTGTACCTGTAAAGATCTGACCTGAAGGGTAACACTCGCTGCCGGAGGTCCTTGTGAGTTCTGGTTCCCAAGCTCAGCACGAGCTGCCCAGTGACTCCCAGGGCACCCCAGTTAACCCAGACACTGGGAACATGGCTCCTCGCACAGACCCCCGCTGCTGAAGCCATAAGACCTGGCGTCCATCCATCCTCTGCCCTCCAAGCTGCCATCCCCCCTGGCAGGTGTGACTGTCTAGGTGGGGTGACAAGAGGAGCCTGACCTACATCCACATCCCGGGGCAGGGCTCAGGGTCTCTGTCTCAGAGCTGTGTACCTCCAGCTGGCACCAGCCAGGACATAACTGGCTGTGCTTGGCTGCAGCCTGGGGAGATGCTGCTGCCGTTGGACACACACAACCACAGGAGAACTGAAAATGCCGATCGTGGGGCTCACTTCAAAAAGGAGCACACGTGCAATGTCAGAAAGGGAAGCTGAATAATTTCGCAAGGCACGTGCAAGCCTTGCTCTCCAGCAAGCCAGGGACAGGATGTGGTGGCCGCCAGGCAGCGGTTTCACTCTGAAACCAGCCCTTGAGGCTGAGCAGGTTCCTGCTGAGGGAAGGCAGAGGTGTGGGGTCCTCCATGGACTGCAGGTGAATATCTGCTCCACTGTGGGCCTCCATGGGCTGTGGGTGGACAGCCTGCCTGACAATGGGTGCTCTTCACCATGGGCTGCCGGGCAATTGGCTCCAGTGCCCGGAGCAACTCATGGTACCAAAATCCATAACAAAAGTATAAGCTGCTGTCTCCAGACTAAGTCTGTAGTTTAGAAAGCCAACATTGGTTTATTTACAGCACTGGTGCACAGAGGGTTTCTCCTCCTCTTGTGCACACCCATCTTTGTGCAATTTTTCTGCACGTTTTACAACATTGGTGTATCAGTACCTCCTACCTATACTTGATGGGTTAGCAGTTTACATAAGATTTGTAAACTACTACATCAAGTTACAGCTAGCACATATGCTCAAGGGAAGGGTCTTCACCTGGGCAAGGGTCACCTTGACCTAAGGGCATGATTTTTAGTACTACAATGAAGGTAGTTCAGCTTAGGACACTGAGAATTTTCACTTTCCTGCCACGTTGGCTAAACATCTCAAAACGTGGTGAGTGGTACCATCCTCAGGGTCCTTCTGCTCTGTGAGCTTCCTTGAGAATGATACAATACTTGCCTCCCTTGATTAGGAGTTCTTTTCACTTGCTTGCACTTGATAAATTCAAGGATAGAATCCTCATTTGTGAGAAGACATGTAAGGCCTTTCAGCTCGTTACTAAGAACATTGCAAGGGATTGTTTTGGTAACACTCTTCTTCTTCAGCTGCTCCTCACGTATTCCCACCCCTCTCTCCCAGCTGCTGTGCAGAATGTTTTACCCTTTTTTAAATATACTATCACGGAGGAATCACCATGTTTGCAGATGGTTTTGGGTGGTGGTGGGTCCATGGTCCATTTTGGAGCCAGCTGGAGGTGGCTGGGTCCAACACGGGGCCAGCTCCTGTTGTCTTCTCACAGAAGCCATCTCTGCAGCTCCCCACCACTGAAACTTCATCATGTAAACCCAGTACAATCCAAAGGACGAGACATCCCCTGGCAGGAGCGTGGACCAGTCTGGAACAGAGCAGGGATGTGCTGGGAGCGGGGTGCAGTCACTCATCCACTCCAGCCTCTGCCCAGCTCCCACCTGATTGACGCATATCGGGCAGGATAATTTTTTGCCCTGACAGCAGCTTTCCCAAATGCCTGGGCTGGTTTTGACTCTCCTGGGGACTCACCAGCCTGGGCAGCTCCTTCGGCAACCGGCACAGGGTGTGTTTTGGGAGCTGGACCTTGCCAGCTGCCCCTTGGACAAGAAACAAGGGGCTTCTGGCTGCTGAGCGCGCCTCTGGCAAGCTGTCCTCACCCCTGGGCTCTGCCAAATTTCACACTCATGCAAAACACTATTTTTCTGCTCTAAGAGTTTAACTTGAGCCCTGCCTGGGGACTTTGGGCTGAAAAAAGTCTTTACAGCAAAGAGCATTTTCCCCATCTCTCCCCCATGGTGGTGTCCCCCGTCAGCAGCACGTGAAGTGATGAATGCTCTTCCACCCCACAAGAAAGCAAAATCCAGCTGAGGCTGGACAACTTGCACTCAGTATTCTCATCCAAGTCACCTGCTGAAAGCTGAGCACAGGAATGAAGAAGATGGATGAACCATGGCCATCCCCCTACCCCCCCACCACCTCCCGCCCCCCTCACACCCC
>VZTM01008368.1:196150-211765 GCA_013400555.1 Jacana jacana
CACTGACACATCCCGCTGGGCAGAGGGGAGCGCCTGGAGGTCGCACTGGCCGCTTCCCATGAATGAAACGGCTTTTTGTTTCCCTTTTGTCCCAGTTACAAAGGAACAATGTGTCTTAAAAGGGCGGGGTGGTGGTTTTGAGTGAAGCGAAGCACTAGCAGCCCTGAAGGCCTCAGAGATCTCCCCAGGACACAGCTATTATCCACCTCCTTTCTCCTGGGGCCATGAGGAATTCCACCTGCTTCAGCCACTGGTGCTGCCCCAGGGGGAGTCCTGCTTGCTCCCCTGCCCTGCAGCACAGGGCATTCTTCACAGGACCCCGTTTATTCCAAATAATTGTGGACGCTGGTGAAGGAGGGAGGCTGGACCCCCATCCCGAGGCTGAGTCCCTGCCGCCAGCCAGGGTGGTTCCTGCGGAGGGAGATGCTGCACCGTGGAGGCTGGGCAGGGGACGCAGAGCAGACCCTCGCCTGCTTCTTGCTGAACAAGTCTGCACTTTTCAGAGTTTGTACCGAGGCAGCAACCTTCCTCAAATGGCCTGGAGAAGACTCACAGAGACACCTTTGGTTTGGGGCAGGAACAGGTAACCTGCAGCACTGTGTCCGTCTGCAGCTGGAGAGATCCCTGTGCTCCCTCAGGAGCATCCAGCTGCTCCTAAATGGTGCTATTTCGTAGTGTGTGGGAGAAGAGGAAATGAATGAGGCTCTCAAGGGCTTTTGGAGAGCTTCACAGCGTGTGACTTTCTCACACTGAAGATGGTGACATCCCATAATGAGCTCAGAAGCTCCTGTTCTTCCTCAAAGACATGGAGCTTGTTGTCAAAACAATAGTCACTGCATAATAATAACAAAATAACTAAAATTCCAGTTTTGCAGATATGTTCGAAAAGTGACAAGTGTAACTGTGAAAATCTCTGCAGCTCACAAACTTTTTTTTCTTTTTTTTTTTTTATTTCAGGGTTTGGGGTTGTCCAACTCACATTTGTGAATTTTGAATCATTTGTGAAAAATCCCTACAGAGGGACGGGGGAGCCAGAGGTGCACTGGGAATTCAGCAGGAGGGTTCATATGGCAGGCCCCATGGTGGGCAGCGGTGGTGAAGCAGGGGGGGTTAAATGTGGGGGCAAGTGGTTTTAATGAATTGATTAGAGCTGATTAATCGCCTGGCCTCCTGGGTATGGGTCAGTTGAACAGTCTGACTCAGTAGCTGGTGATTCCATGTTGGCTCCGCACATCTTGTCCCTGCTCCCCAGCAGCCCTGGGGAGCACTGGGTTTGTCAGAAGGAGACAAGCCCGGATGGTGGAGGTCTGCCAGGAGGCAGATGTCGAGGGAGTGTCTCCAGGAAAGCAAACTCCCAGAGGTGTTTCCTCAAAGTGGGAGCTGTCGGCAGCTGGGAGAGATCTTCTACCTGGTGACCAGATGTTGATGGGATTGGGATCCTGCAGGGTGGGATCTGGGCAGCTGGGGCCGGCAGGACAGACAGAAGCACATGGTGTGTGCTTCAATCCTGCCCACACCCCCCTAAGGAAAGGTGAACCTGCAGTGGCTGCACGGAGCTGGTGGGATGTGACCATGGGCCCAGGGCTCTGCATGCCCACACACCTCTGCCCTGGGGCCACAGCATGGGGGAAAGATCCCACACCAGGACCTGCAGCCCCATGCCATGGGCTTGGGGAAGCAGCTCACCAGTGCTGTGGCACAGTCACAAGGCTGATGGCACGGGGTGCTTGCCAGCCCACAGTGGCTTCTTGCTGTGACACCTGCCCTGCCAGGAAAAAGCACCCTGCGGTCAGATGTGTCCCTGCCCTCTGCCCTGTCACCAGAGGTTTCCAGGGGAGGCAGCCGGTAGAAACCAGTGGGGTTTTTCCAAAGAAGCTCCCTATTTCCTGGCTGCTTCGGTGCCAGGGCAACCGGGAGCAGATCCTGGCCCGTGGGAGTGCCCCTGGGCTGGCACCACACAGACACCGCCCTGGGAAACAGGAAAGAGAAAAGATTTTAGAAAGAAAGACAAGAAAGGGGAGTTGTGTTTGGGTTTGATCTTCCTTCCAGGCAAGCAACCTTGCCAGGATGGGGATTATAGCCTTGGATACACTGGTATCCTTCCAGTCCTGGAGCACTTCTGTGCTTGTCAGAGGAAAAGCTCTGGGCTCGAAGCCGAGGTCTGAGTGCATTAGGGAGCTCGCACCCGCAGGGTGCAGATGCCAAGCCACTGGCTCAGCGGGAGCTGCCCTCAGGCACACTTTACTTTGTTACACCCCCTTACTTTTCTGTCTACCTGTGGAAATGTTGGTTGGTTGTGCAGCCTCATTGCCCACAGACTCAAAAAACCCATGAAAATACCTTGCACATGTGTGTTGTTGGCTTGCTTGATGCTGCTGTGGGCATCCTTATGGCCCTCATGGCCAAGAAGGCCAATGGCATCCTGGGGTGGATTAGAAGGGGGGTGGTCAGTAGGTGGAGAGAGGTTCTCCTCCCCCTCTGCTCTGCCCTGGTGAGACCCCATCTGGAATATTGTGTCCAGTTCTGGGCCCCTCAGTTCCAGAAGGACAGGGAACTGCTGGAGAGAGTCCAGGGCAGGGCTACCAAGATGATGAGGGGAGTGGAGCATCTCCCATAGGAGGGAAGGCTGAGGGAGCTGGGTCTCTTTAGCTTGGAGAAGAGGAGGCTGAGGGGTGACCTCATTAATGTTTATAAATATGTAAAGGGTGAGTGTCAGGAGGATGGAGCCAGGCTCTTCTCAGTGACATCCAATGACAGGACAAGGGGTAATGGGTGCAAGCTGGAACAGAGGGGGTTCCACTTCAATATGAGAACAATCTTCTTTACAGTGAGGGTGAGGGAACACTGGAAGGGGCTGCCCAGGGAGGTTGTGGAGTCTCCTTCTCTGGAGAGATTCAAAACTCACCTGAAGGTGTTCCTGTGTGACCTGCTTTAGGTGTTCCTGCTCCAGCAGGGGATTGGACTGGAGGAGCTTCCAAGGTCCCTTCCAATCCCTGAGATTCTGTGATTCTGTGATCCCCAGCTAGTCCCATCCAGCGTTTGCTCCCTGGCCAGCCCGGCCTAGCTCTCACCTTGTGGGTGACACTGTGTAGGTGGAGATGTGGGTGACACTACATAGGTGGAGATGTGGGTGACACTGCGTAGGTGGAGATGTGGGTGACACTGCATATGGGGATGAGATGTGGGTGGGTGCACCCCAGGCAAAAACATCCTTCTGGCTGCAGATGTACACATCTCTGCTGCGCTGAGGGATGCATTGCCCCAGCAGAACAGGCTGTTGAGAGGTTTTCCCAGTACCTTGAACGATTTTAGGATTCCTCCATGCAAGGCAATGTCACAATGAGGAAAGAGTCAGCATCAGCAGGTTGGGAAGCCCAGACACCCAAGTCCTTTGGTTGGTGCAAGACTCAGCCTGCCTGGAGATCACCAGGGAAGGGACAGCTCTGGGCTTGCAGGGTGTCTGGCCTGAGATCTCAAAAAAATACACCTGATTTCTCAACTGAGTCCCCAGAGTTGGGTCAGTCCAGGTCCTGATTCCAGCGAGAGTTGCAGAGCTCGGTGGGGTACCCTTGGTTCTGGGGCCTGGGAGCAGGATACAAGAACTGCACCCGGCTCTGGGTCCAGTGCTGCTCCCAGGCAGGACTGGAACTGGGATTGAGATTAAGGTTAGGGCTGGGATTGAGAGCAGGACTGGGGGACTCCCCCTCCCATGGATGACAGCATGTGGCCCTGAGAACTGCTTCAGCCCAGCCCATGACCGGGAGTGAGTCCCTGCCTTCCTCCCTTGTCCACACACCACTCCAGAGCTCCTGTGCTCCTGCTGCGGACACCTTTGCAGCCTTCCACCATCCTGAATGTGCTGCTGGCTGCCACAGGGACTGTGCTGGTCTCCAACAAGCCCCTCTACCTACCTGCTGCAGTTCCTTGCCCTGAGACTCTCTGCAGTGTAACCATGGCATCCACTGCCCTCCTGTGCCCCCTCAGGAGCAGGCGGGGACCACTCTGAGCTCCCATCAGGGCTGAGATCACTGTTTCGCTTGAGTAGCTCTTGAGTGCATCATGGAACTGCTCGTGCTTTGCTCATGGCTGGCCCACAGCGGTGGCTCATCCTAATGCCCAGATCATTGAGTGCTCCTGGATGCATCTCCCCTGCACTTGCTGTTGGCTGAGGAGCTCGCAGATGGGAGCAGAAACCCTGTCCCTAATCCCTCCCTTTGGACTCTTGCCTGTTGCAGCTTCTCCAGGCTCATTCTGTTCTTCCTGTTATTTCCCAACCACATATGGAGCTGCAGAGCCGCCCACCAGTGCTCCCAGATGTGCTTATCCATGTTTAATGAAGACCTTGATAAATCCTGAGCCCTAAAACCAGCAAACCCCACCATGCCCAGACACCACCTCCCACAGCCAGCCAGCAAGTCCCTTGCTCCAGTTTGTCCACTACTGACTCCTTTAACCCAGGCAGCCCTTGCCCAGACAGCCCCAAGCCAGATACTTTTGTTGGAAGAGGTAGACTAGAAAAACCTCTCTTCTTTGTCCAGGAAGCAGTTATCTCACACTGCTGGGTGTGCCTTTGTTCCTCACCTGCCACTTTGTCCCTAGTGAATATTTTGCCTGTGTCCCCTGGAGTGGGGACAGGCTTTGTTGCCTATCTGGGATGTGGCTGCCACCAGGATCTGTCTTTCCTGGCAAGCATCTCCTTAGAGTGGGGGAGGAAAGCCCCGTCTCCCCTGTGCTGCTGAGCTGAAGTCAGCACCTGCATCAGCAGCGAGTGATGAGGAAACACATGCAGTGCTGCCTCCAGCTCTGGGTCCTCAGCACAAGAGAGACATGGACCTGTTGGAGCGGGGCCAGAGGAGACCATGGAGATGCTGGGAGGGCTGGAGCCCCTCTGCTGTGAGGACAGGCTGAGAAAGTTGGGGGTGGGTGGGTGTGAGTGTTAGCCTGGAGAAGAGAAGGCTCCAGGAAGACCTTAGAGCCCCTTCCAGTCCCTAAAGGGGCTCCAGGAGAGATGGGGAGGGACTCTGGACGAGGGATGGGAGCCATAGGAGGAGGGAAAAGGGTTTGACACTGAAAGAGGGGAGATGGAGCTGAGATCTGGGGAAGAACTTCTTTGGTTTGAAGGTGGTGAGAGCCTGGCCCAGGTTGCCCAGAGAAGCTGTGGCTGCCCCATCCCTGGAGGGGTTGAAGTCCAGGTTGGAGGGGGCTTGGAGCAACCTGGGCCGGTGGGAGGTGTCCCTGCCCAGGGCAGGGGGTTGAGACTAGATGGTCTTTAAGGTTCCTTCCAACCTAAATCATTCTATATTTCTATGCCAAGAGACTGCAGATGCCTCAGATGTGCTGGGTTCACATCCTCATTCAGCTTTACCTGGGAGCAAGCTCTCAGTGCTTACTCAGGTATGGAGTGAGTCAAGGCATCAGCACAGTTGGGAGCTGGGGCTTCCAATTTGGACCCCCTTTGCCTGTGCTCCTCTGGGCCCCGTCACAGTGCCATATCTCACAAGTACATCTGGTCCTTCACTGCCTGGGCTCTGTAACAGAGGTGACACCTCATACACAGGCTGCCAGTATGCAAAATTGGCATTAAATTCTGGGGATCTTACTCCTGGGTCACAGTAAATCATGGCCCTGCATCTGATTGATTCTATGGTTATTTCAGGTTACTGTAAGTGTCTGGACATGCTGAGGGTCTCTGTCACTCAAAGCAGGCACCCTGAAATTTCACTGTGTGCCTCCTTCCCTGGGGACACTCATCACAGGGTGGATGGATGGATGGATGGATGGATGGAAAGCCAAGAAGGACTTGGGGGTACTGGCAGATGTTCAATGGGAGATGAGCCAGCAAAGAGCAGATATGGCACTGGGGGCATCAAGACAGGGGAATACCAGAAGCACTGGACAGCCCTTGGGGGGTAGGGACCCAAGACCTGGCATTCCAGGCTCTTCCTCCACCCCTTCCTTGCTGCACAGCACAAGGACAATGAGGAGTGTGTCAGGGTGCAATAGGGCAGTAGGGCAGCAGGGTGGCAGGAGTGGCTGTGTGGCAGAGGTGACAGGGCAGCAGGACAATCTGGTTGCTTGAGGCTGGCTCCTCACGCAGCTGCTTGTGCATCAAACCTGCTCATTCAGGAATATCTTACTTCACAACCTGGAGTCCCACAGGGGTTGCATCTGTGCCAGCCTTCCCTTCCTGGCATCCAAAATCCACGTGTCCCTGGTTTCCTCAGACAAATGAAGCTACAGTCTCCTGCCCACGGTACCGGGAGATCGCTTGCTCCATCTTCCATCACAGGGAAAGCCCTCCCTGACCCTCACTTTCTTTGCCCCACTGAGTTTGTTCATGGCTGGAGCTCTGGAGGTCATTTCATGCTCCTTGCCAGGCATTGCCCACCCGGGGTGGCCACTGCAGTGCAGGCACCCACTCCTCCCAGGGGACGTGGCTGAGCTCTCCCTGGCAGGGGGCAGGGGTGCCTGCATGGCACAGTCAGAGGTGGTGGTGCTGCTGGCCCCCTGCCCTGCCCCCCTTGCCTGTGGTGCCTCCTGTAAACGGGGCACGAGAGGAACAGCCGCTCACGGGAGCCTCCCTTAGAGGGGCTGCCTGGCCCTGGCCAGACCGAGCCCAGGCCAGCGGGGTCAGGGCGCTTCCCACCTGAACGCGCTGTCACTGGGATATTTCTTTGGCTCTACAGGGGTCTGTGTGGAAGTCATTCCCCTTGTGTGGCTGGAAGCATTTCCAGCCCAGCATGTCCTGGCTCTTGGTGCTTCCCAGTTTGTGTTGGAGGTTGAGTCTCCTGGGACACCAGTGATCAGCCAGGGCTGAGCACAGGCTCCCTTGGACCTTGGTTCAACCCCTCCCTGCCCCGTGGGGCTGGGCAGAGCATGGCAAACGTGACCCTGTGCAGGGAAGAAGGGACAGTGCAGTGGGAAGTGATCCAAACCCCCTGCTCCATGTCATGGATGGGCAATCTGGGAAAAATGTGGCCAGATCTGCACTGGGCCAAGGTATGGAGACACATCTCCACTCAAATCCAAGAAGGGTCCCACCATGTCAGTAACTGCCTGCCAGAAAGGGACTTGCCCTGAAGTCCCTGAAAGCAAAAAAAGGATAAGGAGCAAAGAAAAGACCATCCCTACCCCCTCAGGGCTCTCCCAGCCCCATCTCTGCTCACTGCCATTCAGAAAAGAGATTTGTGGTTCCTTTTCAGTGCCTGAAGACCTCTTCTCTCTGCTTGCCCAGTCACAAAGGCAATCAGAAGGTTGGCAGCTACTGAGAAAAGGATTAAGCGCAATCCAGAGAAGATCTTTCTGCTTCTGTTAATCCCTGTTGCAGCTGCACCTGCAGACATGTGCCTCAGACACACTGGATGGGTGAGGAGGGTGGCAAGAAGAGTCAGGAATAGGCAGGTATTTCCCCATGGAAACAACTTGAGGAGAGCCTCAAAGTCAGCAGTGATGCAGGAAGATGGAGAAAATGATGCTCGGCTGGTCCTCAGAGACAAGACTATGGTCTCCTGCAGTATTAGCAGCAGCAGCAAAGGGGAATAATTTTTCACATAAATCAGTATATTCATGTGTTGGGACAGACAGACACAGGTTTTCCAGAGGTTAAATGATTAATGAGTTGAAGTGAGGAGGTAGACACACCTGCAGGCCCTGAGAGGCTGAACGCAGCTGTCCTGTGGAGAAGCCCTGCACTGTCATGGTGGGCACCAGCTGCACAAGGGTCACTCTCTCTGCCTTTATTTTGCCATTTTCTTTCCCAGATTTTGCTTTGGTCACTGCACTGGGGGACAAACACTGGAGCTCACCCCTGGCGGGACCTCCAGTGGCAGAGCCCCCAAGACACAGGTCCAAGGGCCACAAGCCTGAGGCGCAGGCTGGGCCCCTCAAGCTTTCTGCACCCCGTGGCCAGTGCAGGAAGCTCTGCAGAAACCCCAGTGCTGGTGCAAGGCGAGTTACGTGCAGGGCAGCTGAGTGGCAGGAACAGTGGCTTGCTTCGAAATCGATTACAAAGTGGGGCAGGCTGAGAGGGGCTGAAGTGTGGTTCTCAGCCTGCAACCCAGCTGGGCTGGAAGCCACATCCTCCTTCAGCCCCCTCTCCTTGGTGATATCTCCTTGTTTATTATTTTGCTCACTGTTTTATCCCTCTGTGTAAGCAAAATGTCCTTCTCAGAGCCAGGGGCCCAGCCTTCCTTGGCTCATTGCTCCATGTGGAAAGGCATTACATTATTCACTTGTGACCATAATAAAAAACAGTCTCAGTATACATCTGGGCTCCTCAGGGCTGTCACAAGCTCCTTGTAGTGATTAAAAGCAGTAATATATTTGTACTTAATCATGGTAGATGAGACACTTTCTCGGAGCTTTTCTGATACCCAGGGTGTTCTCACCTCCCACCAAACCCACCTCTGGGCTGAGCCCCGGAGCAAGGGCAATGCTTTGTTGAGGGGGTGGGGAAGGATGAGGCTGAGTCCTGGGTCAAGGACAATGCCTGGTGGGGGGAGAAGATGGGGCTGATCCTGAGGACAGAGGCTATGCCCGGGGAGGAGGGACACTGGGGCTCAGGTAATGGTGATGCCCGAGGGGGGGAGCAGCAGGACAAGCCTGACCCCGGGGTGAGGGTGATGCCCGGTGGGGCAGGGATGGCGCTGAGTCCTGTGTCAAAAGCCTTGCCCGTCCGCAGATGGGGCTGCTCCCAAGACAGCAGTGATGCCCAGGGGGGGCTAGATGGGGCTGACGCCGGGGCAGGGTGGTGTCCGGAGGTGAGGGAGATGGGGTTCCCCCCGGGGCAGGGCGATGCCNGCACCGGGACGGGGACAGCGGGCACCGCGGGGGGAGGACCTGGGCTACCGGGGGTGGGGGAGCCGCTCTGACCACCCCGATCTGCACTCCCATCTCCCGGTGCGGGAGAGGCTCTGGCATCCAGGGCATCCCCGCCGTCACGGGAAGCCACCGGGGCTGGGGGGCTCCCCGAGCTGCGGGGTGGTGGAGGTGGCAGGGCTCAGCAGCGACCCCCGCCCTGCTGCGGGGACACCCACCGCCCAGCCCCGGCGCCTCAGACCTGCACTTGAGAGAGGAACCTTTTGAACACACGGTGTTCAATAGCGGTGGTGTGTCTGGATGTTTCTCCCCCCTCCCCCAGGCACAGTGTCACCATCTGCTCCCAGGGCTTTGTCTGGGTGCGGGTCACCCCTCGCACCCCAGCATTGCCCTGCATTCCTGGGCTTCAGCTGCATTGCCTGAGCCAGTGCTGCTGGAGGAGAAATGCACTTCCCTGTGAAAACGAGCTCCTATTTTTTCCTCTTTCATTGTAAATTCGGGTGATGAAACGAGTTCCTGACTGATTTCTTGTTGGCCAAGTCCCCCAGTTGACTCTTTTGCAGCCCAAGTCTTTTGTTTTGAAAAACTGTTGGGATTTTTCGGGAGTTTTGGGGGATTTTTTTGGTGACAAACTGAACTATTCCATGGGGAACAGGCTCTTGTCCTGGAAAATGCTTCATCCAAACCCCCTTTTTCTCCTTCCAAGTCTTGGAAACTTTCTGAGGCAGCCTGAATGCCAGATGTGTTGTCTTCTCTCTGGGTTTGTCAGATGTAACAAAGACGAGGTTGAGAGAATAAACTGGTTTAGCCAAGATGATACTCGCTGCTGTTAATATAACTAGCAATGATTAACTCTTTCCCTGGGACACCTTTCCTTACTTTGCCCTGCCACGTGCTGGGGCAGATTGAGCAGTGCCCATAGCTGGTTTCAAAACACGCTTTATGTCTTTGGACATAGGGGAATCAGGCAGATCGGTGCTGAGAACCCTGTGTGCAGCACTTGGGACAGCCTGGGGAACATTTTCTCCTCTTGGTTCTAAGCTGGAGCTCTGCAATCCCAGAAATGCAATTTTTGAGCTTTTTTTTTGTGCTTTTTCCCTCTCTGAGTGGTAGCACCTTCCAGTCTGCAGGCAGCACTGCGGTTTGGGGCTGAGACTCCCTGAACACTCATGTGTGTCCTGGCCATGCTCTGCCTGAGACTGCACTGCTCAACCCAGGGACTTGGGGTCTTGCACCATTCCTGGATGTGCCAAGCACAGGTGAGGTCCAGTGCAGTGTGTGCAGTGAGGGACTGCCCACTGGAGCTTGGCACCAGTGTCATGGCCATGCTTGTTCATGTGGGGCTGGTTCCAGGAAGGCATGGACAGGTTTGCTTGTGCACAAAGCTCAGGGCTGTTCTGGGGATGCAAAGCTTTGTCTTAGTCCAACTGAGCCCTAGATGCACCAACACAATTTAGGGGAGGTTGGTCCTCCTGCCGTGGGGGAGCCTGGACACATTCTTCTCACCCACCTGGGCAAGACATTGCTCTTGCTGGTTTGGTCTACATTAAGCAAGAGCTGGTGGGTGATAGCACTGTTCGCTGCTGAGCTACAGAGCCACGTCTTCCCTTTCCAGCCTCTTTGCTTGGAATATTTCCTTAAAAATATCCTGGGTTAGTTATTCTGCTGCCAGAGAGACTGATCCCGGGAGTGTGGTGTTCCCCTTGCTGTGTGGGTCTGCAGTAGGGCTTATGGCACTGCCTCCTGATGGCTCCGAGCTGTTGCCTTCTCTTTACAACCTTTTTTTCCCTTCTTTTGGCAAATCTCTTTGCTGGCCGTTACAAAGGCGCTGGGCTCTCCCCCTGCCAGCCATTCCGGTGGAGCTGCGGCTCCCACAGCAGGAAGGAACCCTTTGTAATCCATTGCAGACCTCAGACTCATTGCTCCTGAGGTAGGGGGATCTTGGGGAACCAGACTGAACCTCTGCTGCACAATGGGGCCACCCGGAGAGTCTGTGGGGTGGGGGGGCTGGAGGCTCAAGCACAGCCATGGGGCATGGTGCCAGGCTGCAGTGAGTTGGGAAGTTCTCAGCATCCTCCTCCTCCTTCTCCCCTCTGGTGTGGGACATTCCTGGGCAGAGTCATGCACTCACCAGGAGACCTGAGCCCTACTCATGTCTTTGCTGCCCCATGGCCTTTGGGGACATCCCTGCCCTCTTCTCCCTCTGTGGGGTCTTTGGGTCTGAGCAGCCCTGGCTTGGGCTGGGCTGTGCAATGCTGCAGTGGGGCAGAGCCAGCAGGGCCATGGGTGACCCAGGAGGCAGTGGGGCCAGGGACAGCATAGGGACACTGTCCCAGTGCGGACCCAGGCCAAGGACCCCCAGGTCCCCCAGCCCTGCAGCAACACCAGGGTCTGCGTAGGAGATTCTGGTTTTAGAAAAGCCCATCATCCCTGTGCCACCAGGAGATGCTGGGTTTGGGGACTGTCCCATGGGCAGAGGCCAAAGTCATGAATATGTGTGCAAAGCCCTGCCAAGCCCCAGGGCAGGATGCGTGCTGGGGTGGATGAGAGGGATGTCAGCAGCCAGGCGCCAGCGAGGGAGCATGCCAGGGCATCCTTGTGTCCCTCCAGCCCTCATTTCCAGCCTGCTCATTGGCAGGCATGGGACACAGGCTGGAAGAGCTGAGGGCAGCACTTAACCCTGCAAGTCACTGATGAGATGGGCTTTTAGTCACCTTTCTCTCTCCCTGCACTTCTTGTCTGCAGGGCCCCTCTGCAGCTGCGAGCCCAGAGCCCAGCCACAGCTTGAGCCCATGTGGCGGCTTGCTCTGTGCTGGATGATGCCCAGGCAGAGGGGCTGAGACAGGGACAGGGGCTGGGACAAGGGTTGGGACAGCAGCTGGCACCATCACAGACCTGCTGTGGGTCAGGGCAGCCCTGATTCCCATGGAGGTGCAGGAGGCACATGTGTAGCCCCGGGTCTGGAAGAGGGGACAGAACCTCTCCTTTGTCCCTGAGGACCCTCTTGGCCACCTAGGTCTGCCTCAGTCCCTGTGTGCACACACACCTGTGGATGCCACCTCTCTGCCACCAGCAGCACCAGGGAGGGCTGCTTCTCCCCAGGGACAGTCTGAGATACAAAGCCCTGTGCCCTCTGTGAGACAGGCTGGCACAAGGCCTTGGTGGCTCCTCTCATGCTGGCAGCAAGGGAGAAAACTGTGGTGGTGGCAGCTGGCCAGGCAGCGGGCACTCCCTGTGCCTGGCAGCACCCACCACACTGCGGCAGTTCATGTTGCTGCATGTCATTACCTCGCCTGGGCCTGAGCACTGCCATTGGGGCCAGGCGACCACCGCTTGGGAGCCTTGGCAGAGCATCCCTCACCCATGAGTCCAGGGGTTGCTGCCCATCTTTGCCACCCTGTACCAGGTAGTGATGGGCTCTGCCCGCCTGGATGCCTGGTGTCCAGGAGGGATGCTGACTTGCAGGCATTGTCAGGAAAGGGCACCTGCATGGGGCAGATGGTTCTGCAACCTGTCCCAACGGTGCCATTGTCACCCCAAGCATGACACTGCCCTGTGGGGCTCACCCTGGGTGCAGGGGCAGTGCTGCCTCTCACTGCTGGCTGCCCCATGCGGGGGCAGAGCTGCAGTTGCAGCCACATGTGCTCTGCTTCCCTGGGCCTGAGCAGGCAGCGCTGCTGCCCCGGGCGTGCACGCACCCACACGCACGGGCACACACTCACACGCGCACCCACGCACACCCACGCGTGCACAGCCACCTAAGCGCGTGTATGCACAGACACTCATGCAGCCACGTGCACAGAAGCCTGCTGGTACACAGATGTGCATGCATACCCCACTCGTGCACACACCTCCCTGTGCACCTCCACACCTGAGCTTGCACAAGTGTGCACGTGTCTGCACACACACCCCACGTGCTCACTAGAGGCATGCACATTGCATGTTCACATACATGTGTGCACACACGCAACCCCCGATAGTGCACCCCAGTGCCAACTCCCCATGGGGCTGGAAGCAGGGCCTGGCTGAGCCAGCCCCGGTGTGGGCAGGATTAAAGCCCCTGAACCAGGTTTCTCCCTCCCTGGTACGTGGGGCTTCTCCTGATCCCTGGGTCCAGCCGTGTGCCCAAGCTCACATGGCCACGTGTGTTCCTGCTGTGGGGTTGGCCTGGCATCCCCAGTGCTGCTCCCACTGGGCTGTCCCCATCCCTGGCGTGGGGCACCATGTGTCCCTGGTGCTGTGGGGTCATCCTTGCTGCCTCCTGCTCAAGCATTTATTAGACTTTGCCACCCTATAGGTTCCCCTGTCCCTCTCTCTGCCTTGTCCCTCTCTGTGAGCTGTAGCTTCCCCCCCCCCGACATCCCAGGGCTGGAAACCACTCCCAGGGTTCCAGCTGTGCTCAGTCTCAGGTTTGGGGGTGACTCATCCCTTTGGGGATGCCATTGTCACCCTGTTAATGCTAATGTCACTCTGGGTGACACCTGGGGTGGTACAGGGGTGGCGTAGTACCCTGCAAGGACATGTGCCCTGCATGGTGTCCTTAGGATGCAAGGGCAGGATGTGTGGGAGAGGTGGGCAGGGGGTGGCAGGGGGTCTGCTGGGGTCCCCAGGGACCCCTCATGGAGATGCCAGCACCAACTTGCAAGAGCTGAGACAGTGAAGGGGACATATCAAGAAGACCATGGTGTAGGAGCTGGTGGTGGCAATCCAGCAGGCATCCCCTGGCACAGACAGCTTCCCTGGGGCAGACAGCACACTTTATTGCTTGTGCTTGTGCCTGCTGGGTCCAGACCCATCTGTGCCCAACTCTCTGAGGGTGCAGGGGGTCCCCACATTGCCCCAGGACAGGTGGGCAAGTCAGATTGTGCTATGGCAAGGAGACTCAGGGAGGACACTCAGTGCCAGGGGGTGCATAGCCCGTGGCACATTGAGCAGAGGCAGGGGCTGGGAGCCCCTCGAAGATGCCCAGGGCACTGACCCCAGTACTCAGCCCAGAAATAGCCCAAAGTGGGGATCCTTCTCCCCAGCTTTGTGCTTTGGAGCATCAGCTAAGGGGGGGAGGCTGTCAGAGCCCTCCTCTCTGCAACATTCAGCATCACTGGGAGCTGCTCCCCCAGAGCAGTGCTGCAGCTCAAGAGCCACAGTCTGGTTGCAAGAGGGGGATTCTCAGCTCTGTGGTAGCTGTTAGCACAGAGGATGTGGGAAGCTGCTGACATTTAACAATAGCCGGGGGGGAAGTTGGTGGAGGGGTGTCACCCATTAGAAATGGTTCCCTACGGGAGCAGGGAGTTCCACTAGTGTGGGGCCATGGGTTCACAGGGGAGTGTGGGTTGCTTCTAAGCAGGCAGACTTTGTTCTGCCACCTGAGCTGTCCAAAACCCAACCTTGCAGCCACCTGGGCTGGAGCCCTCTCTGTAGCTGGTGGGGACAGGGACAGGGATGGGACCAGGGGCACGACCCGGGCACGGCTGGGGTGGCGCCTGGGTGCTGAGCCAGGAACAGAGCTGCATGGGGCAGGCAGCAAACAGAGCCTTGGTACAAGCAGGTTTAAGCCTCAAGTGGTTTCGCCCCAGAAATGCTCAGCTGTTTCCCCCCTTCCCCAAACTCGCAGCCTCCTCTCCAGCGAGCAAAGCAGCCCCAGCAGGCCACAGGAGGGGCCGGCACGGGCAGCCCCAAGCCTGTGGGTGATGGAGGCTGAGGCAGAGAGGTCTGACAGGGGGGCTGAAGGCAGCAGAGGGTGGCCCCTCCCTGGGAGCTGGGTAACCTTGTTTGGCAGGAGGGAGCGGGGTTATTTATAGCCGGAGAATGGCCAAGCCATACAAGGGCAGGAGGGATGAGGTGCCTGGCTGCCCTTCTTTGGCGAGCTGCATCCCTGAGGGGCTGCTCTCAGGTGTCCCCCATTGTCCCCCTGCTGGCCCCAGGGATGCTCAGCACAGATGCCCATTGGCCAGGAGCAATGGTGCAAGGAGACAGGAGCAGGTGAGGGTATGGGGCTGGGGGAGAGCCTCCCCGCCTGTACTAAAGGAGGGAAAGGGTCCCCATGACCAAGAAGCTGGAGTCCCTGAGCTGTGCCAGCAGTGTGCTGGGGTGCCCAGTGTCCCCGGTGGGGCAGAACTCCCACTCCCAGCCATGCACTGTGCAGGACGCGTACAGACAGACCAGGGCAATGCTCCTGAAGATGCCAGGGAGGGCACTGCCAGGGCAGGGCTGGCTGGGCACAGTGGGTTGTTGAGTCACACTGTCTTCCCTGAGGACAGCCTGGGGTAGCTGAGAAATCTGCCTCCGGCCTGACCCTCTGCCTCCCCCCCACAGTATGGCATCGTGCTGGACGCCGGGTCCTCCCACACGGCCATGTTCATCTACAAGTGGCCTGCAGACAAGGAGAACAACACCGGGGTGGTCAGCGAGCACAGCATGTGTGATGTGGAGGGTAAGGGCTGTCCCAGTCCCTGGGAGCCAGTGGCTGGTGGCAGGGTCTCTCAGGTCCCCTGTGGGCAGACCGGGATGGTGTGAATGCCCCTGCCATGCCCACCTGTATCCACCGGCACAGTGTGGGGTTGTAAGGGGTCCAGCTCTGCTCACAAAACCTCCTCCTTCTCACCCCAAGGCCTGAAGCCGTGCATGCCTGTGGTTTATCTTTTCCTGGCAGGAAACAATTCAATTCCCTGCCTAGTCCAGCAAGGAATGGTTTTCTACTCCCCACTTAAGCAACATTTCCCCAGCTGTCAGCCGGGGAAAGCGGCACGGGCAGGGAGAGGTGACTGGACTCTGGGTGGCTCCATGCCCACAGAAACCTGC
>VZTM01008369.1:0-12572 GCA_013400555.1 Jacana jacana
AAAAGACGGGCTCATGCTAGGCAGTGGGTAATAGTGAAGCATTCATACATTCCAAAGGACAATGCAGGCCATAGCGTGGTTTTTGTTTTGGTAGATGAACTCCATGCTGGTGTCTCCAAGTTAGCATACAACCACATCTGGCCACCAGCCCAGATATCCCCAGAGAGACCTAAGTTAAGAATGAGACTATGATTCTTGCTGTGCTTGTACTTGAAATAGAATGAATGTAAGCCCCGTAGGAGGTTATAGCAAACTATAATGTACACTATCCCTACCCATGCCCAGTCTGATCTATGAAGGGGATTAAATATGCAGTATGGACAACCAGGATCCTGGTAGAAAGCAGGGCTGGCTGCACTGACTTGTCACTAGAGGCACCCAAGAGCACCAAATTGGCTTCTTTCTTATTCCTCAGTGCTCTTGATAACAAATGCTTCAAGAACATTCCTTAAAAAGGTGCCATCTGAGAAAGCTAAACATGCTGGTAAGCCTGAGGGGTTTTGTGACCAATAGAACTTGAGTTTTTTCAGCTAAAATATGATTGAGGCATTCTTCAGCCTGTGGTCTCTTTCTAGGGGATGTTTAATTTTAATGTCCCTTTTATACCCAGATGCTCATTTTCATAACATTTCTTCCAGTTTAGTCACTCAGATTTTGACCAACTCAAGTTATCTGGGGTTGGATAATAAGTTCAGAAACCATTGGAGTAAAAAAGTGGAGAGTGAGAGGCAGTGACATCACCATGACATAAGGCCTTGTCTTCTGAAAATTAAGCTAAAAAAACATCCTTCTGCCATGGAGAGAAGGCGAGTAACACCAGCTGGCAGACAGGTTGCCCCACACAAGCTGTCTTCATGGAGCAGTTTCTGGTCATCTGCAAACATACACAGTACCCTGAATTTCCCATGAGCAGGCCAGAAATCTTTCATAATTTTGCACTAGCACAGAGTTAATCTAGTCATTGGGTTCAAAATTAGTGAGGTCCATGTCTAAATGAATGCCTCTGGCAAGCATTAGAAGAGAAGCTGATATGCAAAGGGAAGCAGACCTTTTGGTCTTTCTGGCCTTAGAGAAGGCAGGAAACAGTATGCGACTTCCAGCCAACCGACAGAAAACCAAGAGTCATTGACCTAAATTCCCAGTGTCTGATTCAGAACACTACTGTGAATAGATGCTCCACTGAAATCAGTGTTGTTTAACTCTTCACACCAAGTCTGATTCTAGCTCCGAACTCCAGATGATTTGAAGAAACTTCCAACACCACCAATATATCCCCCATTTTAAAGGACAGCTAAGACCACGTAGGAGATGAAAAGCCTGAATTCCTCTCTAGAGTACAATTGCATACCTATGCAATCCTCAAGCCCTCTATGTCAGTCTCAGCTTAAATACCTACATGAGCCTAAACAGAGGAGTGAATTTCACCCACAAACAAGCATGAAGAAAAATTCTGCTTGGCAATCAGTGACAATTCATGCATTAGCAAATTCACAGGAAATCCAGAGCTCCCTAGTTCTGTCACCAGCTCTGCACAGCTGGGAGAAACTCCATTTCCTTGCAATAGTAATGACATTCTACTACAAGTGTAAGAATAAATTTATTTTCTATCAGACAACTAGTAGAAATAATTCATAAGTTTCCCTTATGTGATATGGCTTTGTTTAGAAAGCTCACTTGCAATCAGTGCCTCACAGTGCAAGGTGCTGCTCATGCTTTAACAAAAACGCAAGCCAAAAGAAATCGAAGAGAGGAAGTCATACACCCAAGGCCATGCAGCAACTCAGCAGCCAAGGGAAAAAAAATAAAAAAAGTTTTTTGATGACCAGCCCAGTGTTCCTTATGCTGCACCATACACTGTGCCATCAGTGAGGTCAGCAAGAGTTTTATATGTTTATACACTTTCCATCATCATCATGCAAGAGCACCTCACAACCTATATTCTTATCTTGCCCCTAGAAAGTAAAAGATGCTTCTGTTCCCAGTCGTGTATGAGGAATTGAGATATAGGAAAAAGCTGGAGCTATGGCCACAAATAAATAAATAAATTAAAATGTCTAGACCATAATTTGTGGTGCTTATGTCCTAACCTCAAATGCCCTGCTCAGTTTCTACTCAACCCCAAAAGCACCTATTCCATCAGCATAAATATGCCTTCTCTAACAAATCCATATTTTGGAACAGGGCCCAGATCTGAGGTCTCCTCTGAGTAGCATAAATGCCCTTACCAGAGCATCGTTCTCTCAGACTCTCTCTGGTGCAGAATTAAAATACAAGAAACAGAAAACATCTTTATCCCCTGCTAATGCAACATCTGAAGCACCATCTTGGCCCTTTTTGGTGCACGCCATTTGCTTTGGGAACAGTAGTAGCTGTCATATCAAATCCCTGTCTGTACCCCACATACTTGGGGTACTCTCTCACACGTATCATCCCACAGAACTTCTCCAGCACCACTGTCCCCTAGCTATGTTTAGGACACCTAGGTCAGCTGCCTGCCCTCCTCTGTTCCTGAGATCCCCAGCCAAAAGAACTCCCTTCATACACATACCTGAGACAAATGTTCACCTGAAACATTCAGGGCATTGGGTTTTTTGAGGATTTTCTGTTAAAATTTCCTTGGAACTAAAAACCAGGCTAGGTCATGGAAACAAAAACTTGTAGTTTCTCTAACAGTTGACAGAAAAAAAACATTGCTTCTTTGCAGAGAAAAATAGGCTGGGGTCAAGGACAGAGAATCACGGTGCTATTTTCTAAAACATTGATTTGAACCTGCCTTACATTTGAAGCTAAAAAGAAAGACAATAAATCCTAAGTAGGAATCAACAAAAAACACACCGATCATCTTTAAACTCACAGTTTTACAGTAAATCTAAACATCTCACACTAAGATCCGCCTAATGCACCAAACTGTGAGGACTTTTTCTCCTCAAGGGGATGCCACAGTCATCAAGGTTAGTTTATCCCCCCCATCTTCCAAACCAGGCCCTGGCAAACATCTCTGTAAAGCATCACAATTGGAAGGTTAACTTAGATTTGAGACAAACACACATGCTGAAACTGCTCATGCAATGGACCCCACGCAGTTATAGTGACATATCACACCTGCTCCATCTTTGCATGTGCAAGTCCGAGACTGCATCTGAACCGCATGGATCCACTTCCATCTTCTGCTTCCCTGTCTGGCTGTACCGTCACAGCTGAGAGACATGAGGCAGGGCAGAGCAGTACATATGGAAAGCAAAGCAACAAAAGCACAATGTCACCAATGAAAAGCAGGAGAATCTTCAACAATACTGAAAGGTGAGTGAAAAGCAAGTCTTCTTCAACCCCTCTATACCAAAACAGCACTGGTGCCCTCCACCTCCTCCCTCCATCTTCTACACAGATGCCCTACAGCTGAGGGGTAGGTTATAAGGCCATTTTCTTTTTCCTGGGTTTTTCTACATGAACAGATGATCTATTTAAAATGAGAATGATGTATAGTTTCATTTATAAACTTATGTAGATAGTAAATCTGTTATTGAAGTCACTTTAGAGACAGATAACTCACTCTGGTTTTGGACTTAGCTCTTAGTCACTAAGAAGTGAGTACTTTCCAGTTTTTGTTAATGAATGTAAATTTCCATCCCAAACATGCTACTTAGAACATAGTATTCCAACTTCTTTTTTTTTTTTTTCAGGAAGAATAGGAGCTTCCCTCGGAAAGTTAGAGCTATCAGACAGTAATTTTAAACTGCTAAAGAATGGATAAGCTTTGAAATTAACTTTCAATAGAAACAAATACAACATCAGAGAAGATAGCAAATGGAGAAAATCTGTGCTATTGTACTGGCAGTAGTGTTTAAAAAGCCCGATTTCTAGAGTAGCGCCTACCTGCTACAACCCTTTAACTCTCCCTGTGTAAGAAGCTAGCAAAAGTTTTAGAAAACTGTTCCAAACAAGCTATTGCAGTAAACCCCACTTATTAACTTAACGCAGTTTCTTATTCTTTGAGTCCTTTACAGCCTTTGTAACCATTGAGGTATGCATTTGTATTTCATTGAAAAAAGCCAATAAAATAGCAAAGCCCAATTAGGAAAAAAAAATAATCCCTCAAACCCTCGCCCTTCCTTTATTTTATTAGAAATAATAGCAATCACAACAAATGCCTTCTGAGAGCATTTATAAATAATTTTCACAATATTTATTAATTATTTATATTTAATTTCCCCTAAAGACATTTGGAAAAGCAATTTACTCAAAAATCAGGAGCACACAAGTTCAGGACAACCCCAGAAGCATCACATAATAGCATCTAAATAAGACCCCAGTGTCCTCTCCTCTTTCCATGAACCACTATCTTGTTAAAATTTACCCTCAATGAGAGCACTTTCTGGCCTTCTTTTGGGGGGATGACCCTTTAAAATGAGGGGCAGAGGCATTGCAAGTGCCCTAAAGGGTCCGTTTTCCAGTAGGTAGCAGACTGTTAAATCTCTCTGTTCCAGATGGTAAGTATCCTTAATTCTTGTTTGTGAGCTTTGAGTTGGATTGTGTGGTTTCAAACAAGGCTAGTTATGGCTTCCCCCTGACCCCCCTGCTTTAAAGCTTAGATATTTCATTTTTCTTTCATAGCTGAAATTTTTTCTCCTGAAAGTTGTTTCAACCCACCTCCCTAACAAATCACCTCTGAGCAGACTTCAAACATGGAGGTTTTTTGTTTTCTGAATGCTATAGATAGACCTGTTCTCACACAGTCACTGGCAAGTAATACTCATTAATACAATATGATAAATCCTGATCTTCAGAGGACTTTGATGTGTGGGTTTAGGAGCGCTTCAGTATGGGATCTATCCATTAAGAAGGGCTTGCTTGGGACAATGAGTTTGTGTATTAAGGCCTAGAGCTGTTAGTTTAAACACAAGTAATAAGATGAGGTTATTCCCGTATGTAAGTCTATATATAGGATCACATTTCCAGGCTTATGCTTTTACCTTTGCAACTGTTTTACTCCTAAATCCCTATGCCACATTCCTGCACAGTTCTAGGGCACAGTTTTATCCCTCTACGATGTTAATAAGCCTCACTGGCAAGGAATAGAGCATTAGTCTTTGATGGGTAGGTAGATTAAATATGCACGCATAATAGTAAATATTTATTTAGGTACCTGAGCTATTCTGATTAATGGCTGCATTTTTCTTTTAAACGATTTGAGTACTTTTTAATGGCAATTAATTAGTATTTATGGCATGATTATTTAATTTATTTCACTCTTCTGCAGCTAGTACTGTCAGAGAAGCTGGAAACTCCAGGTTTTTGCAGTTTTTTCAGGTTGGTAAATATTAGAGTTTGCTTCTGTCTTCCGTGTGCCTGGGGATGCACAAACCAGCATGTCTCTGCTCTATTTCCTGGCACTTATTTACCAGCAGCAGAACTACCATCCTGGGAAATAGGACTCTGATCCTGCAAGCACTTCATGAAGTTTTTTAACTTTAAGTACACAAATAAACTTGTGGTCAGCAGTGGCATAAGGATTACATGCATAAGTTTCCAGAATTGGGACCTCTAGGTCTCTCTAGTGACCTGCTTAGCTTGCATTAATAACAGGGCAGCTCTCAATGGACTATGCTCAGAGATACCAATGCCATAATCTGGCTTTGTAGGTCCTATGTAAATAGGGGTAATATGATTTACTTTTGCCCCCACTTTTTAAAGTGGGGAAAATAAACAAGGCTTTCCTGAAAATGGAAACAAAAAGCCCTCACTGTATCAGCTGTGGTAGGTGTGTCCACAGCAGAAACTATCAGTAAAGAGGGTATAGCAATAAGTATTTCCTTTTTTTGGCCTGAAAGGTCAGCTGCAATGACTGCAGGCATCTACCTCTTGAGCCTGCCATTGCTACGCAGAGACCTTGTCTTGACTGTTGAGCCTGGAAAGACTCTCCAGTGTTGTTATCCTGACAAAAAAAATGAGTTTAAAAAACCCAAAACATTATCATTTCTACTTCAGGGGAGGATCTGGAAGTCAGATAGGATTTGCTATTGGTCACATCAGCAGTTGCTCTTTGACCAGAGGCACACATTGGCAGTTTGTTTTTGTTTGTTTTTTTTTTTCTTTTCTCCTGAGGCATTTGGGTTTAAATGAGACAAATACAGTAGGAAGTCAAAACTTTGGAAAGCCCTGTCCTGCTCCAGAGTGACTGAAACAATTTCAGAGGGGAAGGGCTCCTGAGCTGATCTGATTATAGAAACTTCTAGCAGCCATGGTAAAACTTTGCCTCCCTACAAACAGTAAGGAGGGGCTCAGCACCTTGCCTCTATTGGGCAGAGTTGGAGGCTATCAACTGAGAATGAGTTGATGAGACATATCCTAATGAAGGAGTGGGTGAGGCAATTAGTGCCAAGGGATAAATCTTAGACAGACAGATCTCTTATTCTACATCCCCTACATCCCCTCCCTTGACAGCCTCGAGTCAAAGCAAAGCAAACAGATGGGGAAAAATACGATTAGTTGCAGAGCCACCAGAAATCCAAACAATATTCCATCATGGGTTCTAGGCCAGCACACTAATTTATCGAGTGCGTGGTGCTGTTGGAAGTGGCCCGGTGTGCTAACTTGGCAATAGATCATGATAAAAAATGTAAGTGATCCGTTATCGCCAGGTTAATGCGCTTTACTATGCAACTCTGCCAGCTCGACAGAAACATCATTACATAATGATAATGATGCTCCACAAACAGAAGCCGGAGGAGGAGGGGGGAGGGAACGATACCTCAGGCTCTGGGATACTGCAGAAATCCCTGGGCAAAAAGGGCTGGGTTTTCAATTCATTTAAAAATAAAAATAAGAAACTGAAGCAAGTCAAGTCTTGAAAAGCAAAGATGTTAAGGAATCATTAGTTCAAAGTAATGAATGCTTTTTTTTCCAGTTCATCTGCCTGATTAGGAGTGTTGATAACCATGAAATTCACCAGATACTTGCTATTGTTTCATTTCTCAAGAGCTGACAAGGCTGTTCAGATCTGGATGCACTTTGCTGATAATGTGGATGAATCAAAAAACCGTCTTCCTGCCTGGCACATGGGCTCTTGCAAGCTTGCAAAAGAGACTGATGTTGGGAGTCAGGAGGAAGGGTGAGGAAGCACAAATTGCACAAAGTGCTGGGGACATGGATGCAGGGGGAACACATTGGTGTGTGCAAGTGCAAAAGGCAGAGTCAGGCAGGGTGTCGGACACTGGGGCGGTGACAGAAACAGGGAGAGAGGCAAAAATAGAGTCCAGGAGCATGGTACTGATGGGAGTGTGTGTGAGCTGAGAGTGAGGAAGTACACACAGCAGTGCCCAGGGTGAGATGAAACGCCTCTGTGTGGAGTCCCTGTGAGTGAGGAGGAATACGTGCGTGACAGCAAGCAAGCACACTGCCTGCTTGGAGGGACTACACAGGCGTGGTGTAGTGAGTGACGTGGGTGACGCTCATGTGAGAGGTGGCACAACCATGGTGCCAGGGGAAGGGAGTGTGAAAAATCATTGCATGAACAGAGGCCAAAACAGAGGTTCTCCTGCCTCTCCCTTCTCCTTTGTTAGGTCCTGGGTGAATGATAGAGACCCTGGTCTCTCATAAGCTGCATTGCTTTACCCTCGTCTTGCTGTGCATCTTCTCAGTGTGACACATTTGTCTCTGGCACGGTGGAAAGATCTTGCAGTTGGTATACTCGCCTGGGTATTTTTAGCAGGTGCTTTGCATTATAAATCCTGCTGGCTTTAACATTGCTGGGTAGACTTCGTATAATTTACCTTTGGTTTAAAAAGAAATAGGAGCTGACTCAGGGATTAAGGCGTGTCAAGTCAACACAAATAAAAAATAAAGCAGGGAAGGATTAGTCAGAGATGAATGCAACACAAGAGCTGAGTGTTAATTGTAAGAAAAGTGCAGGGGAAGAAGTAAAACCTCTTTTATTTGCCACCTCCATTTCTGAAGATACAGCCTGTCTTGGGGTCAGCATTGGCAACATGTCCTGCTGATGTTGATGTCCATGTCCATCTCTCCATTTGCAACTCTGTTTGCAGAGATTGCAGACCTTCCCACAGAGCTCACTTTCCTTATAGTGCAGGTTTTGGAGTTGCATCTCTTAGCTTAAGAAGTTTCTGTTTTGGTTCCTAGATGGCAGGCAAGGTGGCAGCTCTCAACCACATCTCGTGGTATGCAGTTGCTCTGTGGTATGACTGTGAGCAGGAGCGGGCTGCTGACAGGATGAATTGGGAGATGCCTTATTTGACACATATTTCCTTCTCCAGCAGCAGACTTTTCCTTATAGGTTCCAATCAGCTCAGAATGGACTTTCTGAATCACTGAAACTCCATGCAAACCTGTTGTGAGAGGGAAGATGCTGTTGAATAAATCTAGATGTTTTATAAACAGTCACAGGTTTCCATGTTTTTAGAGAAAGGCAAGTAGTGATAGCTACAAGGCAACCATGGTGTGGCAGCACTGAAAAATCTATGCAAAAAGGGTCAGGTCTTCCCTGGCTAATGCCTACTTCTTTTTTTGCTAATAAATGACATTCAAGGTTTCAACACAGGAACACATTATAAATCTTCTGTCTTCCCCTGGGATGAAGGGGATTATTCTGATCAAACTGCTGGGGTTTATACTTTTGCTGTATAGTAAAAGGTCAGTGTTTAGTCCTTCAATGAGCATAGGGCAAGCTACCTTGCATTATTATACCCTGGCAGTGCAAATGTCCATATAGATGTATGGACTCTATGAGGAAGTTCCTATCGCACCCTTACAGCTTTCACGTTGCCCTGTTTATACCACACATTTCGCGGTCAGTGTCGGGCTTTGGACAGAAAGTAACGGAAGTAAAGACAGCTTGGTGAGTTTTGATCTTTTTGTTCCTATTCTACCTGTGCTGTGCCCTTGTCAGGAACAAACAATTATAACAGACCCTGAAACAGTAAATTTCATAGTCTCAGGTTGGTTTCTTATGAATTATTGTCTTAATTGAAAAGCTCTTTATATTTCAATTCTTTTTCTACTGACAAGAAGACGTGAGGACTAATTTAGAAGGAGATGAGAGCAGTTCTGTGCACATGGACATATACACATTGTCTCTCAAGGTAGTGTAAAAATTGTGATTAGTTGTTTAGATTAGTTATGCTTCAAATTCCCAATCAAAATTAGATGTTTGTTGTGCTAGTCACAGCAATTTCACATAAAAAACACTGCTCCTGCCACTGTTGTCTAGCAGCAGCCTCTGATACAGAGAGTGGAGGTAAGAAAGTGCTGAGGGCTGCAAAATGCATTGAAGTCATTACAGGACAGTTAGGTTGGATCCCTTCACTGTAAGGATGCTGCAGCCCAGGAGGGCCATTGCCTCACACTGCATAGTCCTAGCAAGCAACAGGGTGGAAAAGAAGAAAGACCACATTGATGAATTTCTGAACTTCCGCGAATACGGAAGCACAAGACACAGTGCACCAGGTTGTATAACGGAGTGGGTACCAGTGGGTTGGGTCTGTGTGACTATTAGGCAGGAACAGCTAAAGTGCTGCTCCTAAATGCTGCTTCCACCAAGGCTGGGCTTCTGTATTCCCTATACCATATATCTGAGTAGAGTGTCATTGCCTGAGGTGGCCTGACAGTGTTATGGACAAAAGGTTTGGAAAAAGGGGCAGGCCACTCAGGAAAATTACAAAGGTGTTGTAAGGCTATGTAGGGAAAAGATTAGAAAGGCCAAAGCCCAGCTAGAACTTAACTCGGCCTCTGATGTTAAAAACACTAAAAAGAATTTCTATAAATATATTAGTAGCAAGAGAAGGGCTTGGGAGAATCTTCGTCCTTTATTGGATGCGGGCGGTAACATAGTGACAAAGGATGCAAGGAAGGCCGAGGTACTGAATGTCTTCTTTGCCTCAGTCTTTAGTAGTAGACTGGGGTGTTCCCTGAGTACCCAGACCCCTGAGCTAACAGATAGTGGCAGGGAGCTGAATGAAGACCCCATAATCCAAAGGGAGGTGGTGAGGGACCTGCTCCAACACCTAGATAGAAACAAGTCTATGGGCCCAGATGGGATCCACCTGGGGGTACTGAGGGAGCTGGTGGAAGTGCTCGTGGAGCCACTTTCCATCATTTACCAGCAGTCCTGGCAAACTGGGGAGGTCCCAGATGACTGGCATCTAGCAAATGTGATGCCCATCCACAATAGTTTGAAGGATCATCCAGGGAACTACAGTTCTGTCAGCGTGACCTTGGTGCTTGGGAATGTCATGGAACAGATCATCCTGAGTAACAATTATGCAGCACGTGTGTGCATAATTGTTACTCAGGCCAGTGCAATCAGGCCCAGCCAGCACAGGTTCATGAGGGGCAGGTCCTGCCTGACAAACCTGACCTCTTTCTCTGACAAAGTGACCCACTTGGTGGATGAGGGAAAGGCTGTGGCTGTTGTTCACCTGACTTTAGTAAGGCCTTTGATACAGTCTCCCACAGTATCCCCCTGGAGAAACTGGCTGCCTATGGCTGGAATGGGAGTACTCTCAGCTGGGTTAAGAACTGGCTGAAGGGCTGGGCCCAGAAAGTGTTGGTGAAAGGAGTTAAATCCAGTTAGTGGCCTGTCAAGAGTGGTGTCCTCCAGGGCTCAGTGCTGGGGCCGGTTCTATTTAACATCTTTATCAATTATCTGGATGAGAGGATTGAGTGCACCTTCAGCAGGTTTGCAGATGACACCAAGTGGGAGTGTTGACCTGCTTGAGGGTAGAAGGCCTTTGCAGAGGAATCTGGATAGGCTGGTCTGGTGGGCCAAAGCCAATGGACTGAGGTTCAATAGGGCCAAGTGCTTGCTCCTACACAGGGGTCACAACAACCCCATGCAGCATTACAGGCTTGGGGAAGAATGGCTGGAGAGCTGCCTGTCAGAAAAGGACCTGGGGATGTTGGTCGACTGTCAGCCATAAGCCAGCCGTGTGCCCAGGTGGCCAAGAAGGTCAACAGCATCCTGGTCTGTATGAGGAACAGTGAGGTGAGCGTGACTTGGGATGTGATCATCCCCCTCTGCTCAGCACTGGTGAGGCCCCATCTCCAGTACTGTGTCCAGTTTGGGGCCCTTTATCAGAAAAAGACATTGAGGTGCTGGACTAGATGATCTTTCAAGGTCCCTTCCAATCCCTGATATTGTGTGATTCTGTGATTCTTTGTCAGGAAGTGTAGTGACAGGATGAGGAGTAACAGCTTTAAATTGGAAGAGGGGAGATTTAGATTAAAAACAGANGGAGCACAAGTCTTATGAAGAGGCTGAGGGAGCTGGCATTGTTCAGCCTAGAGAGGAGGAATCTGAGGGGAGGCCTTATCACTCTCTACAACTCCCTGAAAAGAGATTGTAGAGAGGTGGGGATTGGGGTCTTCTCCCAAGTCACAGGCAATAGGACAAGAGGAAATAGCTTCAAGTTGCTCCAGAGGAGGTTCAGATTGGCTATCAGGAAAATTTTTTACCCTGAAAGGGTTATTAAGCATTGGAATGGGCTGCGCAGGGAGGTGGTTGAGGCACCATTGCTGGAGGTATTCAAAAGACAGGTTGTCATAGCGCTTACTGACTTGAATTAGTAATGAGGGGTTTTTTATCAGAGTTACGTTGATGGTTGGACTAGATGATCTTAAAGATCTCTTCCAACCTAGACAATTCTATGATTCTATGAGAGCTGCCATCCTGCCTGTTAACTCATTTTAATTCTTCTGGGTTAAATCCATCTCTATTGTGTTGAATCATCTCCTCTGGTGATGAGGACCAGAGGATCTATATGTGAACCTGAAGGAAGGTGCTACTAAGATGCCTTCAGAGAGTGTATGTTTGGTTTTGTTGATTTTTTTAAAATTCATTTGCTGCAAGAACAACAAAGAAAGACTGGAAACGCTGGAATTACTTTTCCCCACCGTGATGTCATGAAGAGAAGACAAGAGGAGAGGTAATTCTGGTGCCAATGGAATATGAAGCCCCAATCATTGTGCATGACGACTAAGCCAATGAAAATCTCAGTCATACAAAATGCTTTATATCTGATCTTTCACTGTAAATGTCATATAAAGAAAGGATCTCTCTGATATTTCAAGGAGCAGCAAAGTCTGTGATGACATGCTGGTATCGAGATTTGCATATTTATTATAGATAAGCTGTCAAAATGTATGTTGTCAATTTCACCTTATACTCAGAATTTAATGATGCACATAAAGGACAGAAAATCTTTAATATTAATATTAATATGATTTTAGATTATAAGACTTCATTGTGGATATCAATCACCTAACCCTTAAGGACATGTCACTCAAGTTGATATAGTTTATAGAAAATTAATGTAATCCATTCTGCATGATCTATTGCAGGATTGGGGGCTCAGAAGGTGGTGCAGGGGATAGACAGGGGGTTGGCCCTTATTAGTTTGCAATACTTTCTTATATATGTAAAGTTCCTGGAGTAGATTAACTCTCATTGACCTGGGTCCTGTTTGCTGTCTTTCATGTAACTGTTGAGGCATTGGACAATCTCTAACCTGAAGCAGAGTTTTCACCTTTGCTGATGGCACTGTGTTGTGTCAGTGTTCACG
>VZTM01008371.1:1564-12818 GCA_013400555.1 Jacana jacana
TTCCCCAGGAACTCGTGTGCTTCTGCAAAGGACAACATCAGAAAGAAGCAAACCAATCTGTTAAGCCCTGAGAGTATGCAAGAAAGGTTCCAGGCAGGGAAGTGGTCAATTTCCATTTCATTTTGCTTCTCAAGCAAGAAATGGAAATTCTGCTTCAAGCTTTGACGCTTCACTGAGTCAGTAGGATTTCTTCCCTGTCCTGATAATCAAATCAAAATGCTGATGAAACAAATGAGGCTTTTCCATGTCTTGTTTTAGTTATCGTTTCATTCTCTGGATGCAGACTAAGGCAAGTACTCACTTACTGGTAAAGACAGTGTTGTGACAGAAAGATGAAAAATAGTTTTTTAATAAACATGAACAATGACATTGCAATCATTAATATTTGGTGAAGAGTGAGGAGAGAACAAAAGACAGATGTTTAGGTGAGTACTGCAGGTAACACAAAAAGAAAGATTTTGAAATAAAAATAGGAATAGAGACTCCAGGCAAACAATTCAAGTAATACTTGTTTAATATTGCTCTTAAAACATTTACTCATCTCATTTTTCCCTATGCTTACATTAGATATAGCTATATCTCTTGGTTATGATTTTAGGAGACAAAGAATACCACTATTCTATGCTACTCATTTGAACTATGCAGCTGAAACTTTGTGCTTCTTCCATTCGCCCATCCGTCTCCCTGAGTACACTTGCTGATGTCCTGATTTCTAATAGCTATAGGAGTTCAGAGTTCAGACCACCTTTTGTGTCTTGGACAATAAAGAACAAGCATTCTCTCTTTCGCTTTAGGGTTTTCCAGGTGACTTTGGAAACAGAGGCCCCCCCGGTCCAGATGGGAATCCTGTAAGTATCAAATTATGCGGGTTTTAACAAGGTAAAATTTGTAACACTCAATATTAACTCCCTTCCCAAATAGAGAGGAGAATTTTGCATCAAAAACAAAGTCTTGAAGTCTACAGGAAATTTTTGAACTGTTACTTTTCCATGGAACTTGCTACAATAGTAAGCAGTGGGATAAAAAAAGACAGAGAACAGAATGAGGAAGCTGATGAGAGCACAGAGTTTCCACTGCTGCATGTGCTAACTACCTTGAGAATCAGATGTCTTGCTGTCCTCATTGCACTACTGATGAATGCTTTGTCTTCAAAAAATCTTGCACTGGATATGACTTTGCATTGTTTATTTAAATCATTATTCTAAGATCACCTTAACAAAATGGGATTCTGCATGCATGCCAGAACCCTAGCTTTCGTGTGCATTTGATAGTTGATTTTGTCCTTTGAACTGTTACTGAATACAATTATGCTAGTATGTCATTTAGTGCATTATAATCAGTATAACAACAGCTTTGTCCTTGGCAGTGTGTGCAAGCTAAAGTGCTCTTGTGGTATGGTATTCAAAACGTGGCACAGTCACGTCACTTCACTGGCTGCCTTCAAAGGAGCTTTGCTGTCTTGTATTTGCAGGGAAACTGACTGCGGACCCCAAACTCGGGTTTCTTTTGATATGAGAAACCAGTGAAAGGGCTTTGGGCCAGACAAGGGAACAGTAATAAGTGCTGGGTAAAAGAACAGCTGATTTGAATCTGCTTTTATTGCTGGGTGCTCCTTTGGAAACTGCTATCAGTTTGTGTCTAAAGGCTGTTCTGATAGGGACTGGAGTCAGCAACTGGGCAGAGATTGTCTCCTTTTTGAAAGCCTGCCCTCTGTTGATACTCATCTTAGAAATTTATTTTAGAAAAGCTTAAGTGAATTTTGCTGGTGGGTTGTTGACAGTTGGTGCCAGCATTTTGGAACCTAGGAAGAAAAGTAGTTTGCGTTTCTGGTCCCTGTGGCAAAGTTCCCCATGATGCTTTTCATCTTGAAAAGCCCTCTGAGGAGTTGTGAGTGTCACCAGCTTCTTTGCAAATGATATAAAAATGGTTAGTTCTTCCTTCCCCTCCTGGTGCTCCCAAGTCTCCATCCATTCCTGATAAAGCAGACATTGTCTTTCCCCAAGTTCTGCAGAACAACAGTACTTTAATAGAAACAAACTTAGAAACCCTGGATCTGAAATTACAGCCTTACACTATACAAAGAAGCCTGTTTTAACGCAAGCATTTGCAAATGAGTTTCTTCTAATCTGCCAAGACAGCTGCTGATCTTACTGCCTTCTCAGACAGGCAGCAACCCCTCTCCCCTCCTCCCCCAGAGCTCACCCTGCAGGGCTTGTTTAGGCAAGGGGCCAGAGCTGCAGCTGCAGGGGGCTGTAATGCTAATGGGATATTTACAGAGCCTGTTCATGAGCTGGCAGTGGAGAGCAGGGGCTGCCTGGGAGGCCTGTGGTGGCAGGAACTTGAAGGGAAGACATTTCTTCCCATGTGCTGACTTGACACTAATGACATTTGTCTCCATGCCTAATTTCTTCTGCTTAACAGAGTAATGCCATCCTTCATTTCCACAACACCCTCTCAGTTCTCTGAGGATGTCAGTCTGCTTTAGAAGATGTTGCTAGAGCATTCAACGTTCCCTAGCCAAACGTGGTTAGTTTGAAGCACGTTGAAGATGGTGTGTAGGCACCAGAAGAGGGAGGAGAGCATGAAGGTGTCCCCTGTGCCATGCCCAGCAGCCAGGCCCTATTGGACAGCTTCAGAACACATCCAGATTTGTTTGCATAAAAATTCTTCACTATAGGTGCTAATGGGCTGCAGTGAACTGTATCTGTGATATCCGTTGAGTTTTTTTTTTCAGGTGTTGGGACGGCTTGCACAAAGCATGCTGACCTGGAGGGCTACAGTACCCAATTCGCACAGGGAAAAGATACTTAGCAACTGTTTTCCATGGTGTTTGGAATTTTAGCCTCTGCTGAGTTAAACTTCAGTGCAACAGAGGCAGTATTAAAGTACTGTTGAAATTGTTACTTCTACAAAAGTGCAATATTGTAGTTTATATCAAGAAATAATTTTTCATAAAGAGACTGAAGCCTTTAGTTCTGTGGACTGAGCTGGTATCCCATTTATGCTGTAAAGAAATCTTAATCAATTCTTGCGGGGTTTTTTTCCACCCCCAAAAATTTCTTTTTTCTTCTTTCCACTCTAAATATCATGGTACCAGATCTCATATTGATGAATTATTTCATGATACAAATATCTTGACATCTAATTCCACAATCATGGAATTTCACAATCATTTAATAAGCATGTTCCACTATACAGTGATAAGTTGTCAGTCTTCAGGAACTCTCTAAAAATCCCAGCTAACTTGCTTTGCAGATCACTTTTATTTATCTTATCACGGAATTTTCTTAAAATGGTGAAATGCAGATAATCTAAAATCCATTTTCTTTGAAGGGAATTGTTGGTGGTGTTGGTCCTCCTGGATTTCCAGGACTAAGAGTGAGTACATTTTTATTACTTTGATGTGGCTTCATTAAACTGTCTTGTAAGTTTGTGAAATAATAAAAACAAATATACAAATCTGGAGATTTAAGCAGATTTTGGTTTAGTTAGTCATGATGTTAATTAAAATCACTGTACAAAACTGCAGTTCAAATTGCTTGCATGGAGTACTTCCATACTTGGGTTTAGATTTGTATACTTTGTTCTGATCTGGTGTGTCTGGGTTTTTCATTTGAAATAACCCTAAAGCCAGTGTTACTTTTTGAAAAAGTGCGGTACTTTCTAACATTTTAACATCCATAACCCCCATTCATTCCTGTATATGGCTTCCAAATTCTAAGCAGAATTAGTTCCTAAGCAAAATTACTTTATCCTGTATACAGTATAATATTTAATTTTTTTTTTCATGTTTTTAGAACAATTTTGTGTTTTTCATTATGGAGTTGCAAGCAATAGTTGTATATATGCATTTGTCCCAGAGAAGATCTGTGACATGATTGAGTCCTACAGGAGGCAGGAAAGAGCCGTGTAGTCTTACTGCCTCATTTTAAGTAGTTCATGTGTTTGCTGATATTGGACCTGGATTTGATTCTTGATATTAGCTTAATCAAGGCTGGCTACCCAGCTGTGCTCGTAGTTCAAAATGTGGGAGAAAATAGCATGTTTACGCTTGAATTAAGAAAGCCATGATTGTCTCTACTGGGATTTTTTGTTTGATATCTGGAGATCTGAAACATTCTTGATAAGTTTGTTAGTTTATGCTGATGGTCATCTAACTTTTCCTTTGAAGTATGATAGTTGAGTTCCATTATTACCATCTTTCTAATTATAAGTTCATAACAAAAACCATTCCTATAAATTGTCCCTTGCTGCCTGATTGGAATCGGGATTGTAATGGCATTGTTTTAGTGAAGACACACAAGCTTGACCAAGAAACCTCTGTGGCTTCCAGCCTTCATCATGCTGCAACCATGATTCATTGTGTTCTTGTCAGTTGACACATTTGAGCCAATTGAACTCCTCATGAGACTAGAGGTTGCACTTTTGAGAATTTGCTTTGAATTATAGTTTGCTTTTCTTTCTTACGTGACTGTCTTTGAAATTCTGTCCCAAGGAGTTTGATAGTTGTGCAAATGTATCTGAGGTTTTTAAAAAAGCCTACTGAATATCATTTCCAAAAAGATACTGTTTCTGATTATTTTGACTGAACCTTAGTAGTTTAGTCCTTCCTAGAATTCATGAATGTAAATGCTTATGTGGTCAAAGATCCCTTTGCGTTGTTGCTGGGTTGCAGTCACGTACACTGAATGGCTGTCAATGATGCTTCGTGATACACAGAAATTATTTTCAATCACCAGACCAAAGCCTTTGCCACTTGCACATAGCTGAAATATAACCATAATGAGAGCTGTTTCTGGGAAAAAAAAAAAAAATTATGACATTTTTAGATTTTGACCAGCGTGAAATCAATAATTGTTTTGCCTGTGAACTCAATTTGAGTGGCCTGTCATCTCTCATTTATATGTGGGACCCTTTTGTACAGTTCCAGCTGTGTAAAAAAACATTGATTATGTTCCCATGTGCTCTACATAATTTGTATTCAAAGTAACAACAAAATAAAGGATAGAAACTGACATTTCTTTCTTCATTATGTACAATTACTAAGCTAATTCTTCTTGTGTATAGTTTTTAGTTCACAATGTGGCAATTTGGAACAAGAGTTTTGCAGGCAGTGCGCTGATATTCACATCTTTTGTTGGAATTAGAGTTTAAGTCCCAGAACTGTTGGAAACTTGACATCATCTGCTGCAGCTCCATTTGACTGCAAGTAATTGGGAGTCTTCTATGGAGAAGAGAGCTTCTTTGATCCACGCACTTATGTGTTTGTAGCTGAGATATGTGTGTGTGTGTATATATATACACACACATATATGCTGAAAACCAGTGACATTTTTTGAGGCAGAAGTAATTTTGCAAATGAGCTTCTGGTCTTAATGGGGTTTGGTGATAGGGATGGCAAATGTGTGAATAAAAATGTATGCACAAGTGCTTGTCACATAGAAATGCATCTCTATAAAGTTAGGGTCATTGTACATCCTTCTAACAGTTTAATAGAGCTTATGGATATATTAGAGTGTTTTCAAATGTATCTTTTATTTAGCCAACTCACATCAGCATTGCCACTCAGGGGCAGTTAGCTCACCATGGTTGACAGGACCTTTCCAGTACAGTGAGGTTTTGCAGTTGAGGAAAATGGCCCAGCCATTTCTGAACACCCTTGGGAAGCTTCCAAAGCATCAGCAAATTTAGTTGGGCTTTTAAAATAAGGTCAAAACACTGCTAAAGAGGACTTCAGTATCTAGTTGGCACAAATCTTTTGTGGATACTAACACAATGTACAGACATCATCACTAAAATTATACACTCCTCTGTGTCTCTGCATTACATCATATTAGTTATTCGCATTCCCATTTTCCCAGTCAGTAAGATAATTGGAAGAGCTGTGCTTTGTTCCAGAGTTTCTTTACAAGGGATCATTGAACTCTTTAAACTGTAGCAGTGCTTCACTAAGACCCCAGGGAAATATCAGGTGACCCCAGCATCCCAAATACAGCTTGTGTGATGCCATCCTGTTCTTCGACCACACTTGCTCTCCAAATGGGTTTGTGCACCCTGGCTTCTCTTTTCACATGGACATTATTCAGCAGATGCTAGTGGTCATCAAAAAGTGAGACCTTGATGTTTGTTCTAAAGTACTTAGTTATAATACATTAAACTATCACAAGATGCAATATTGAACACAAGATTAAATTCTGGCAGAAACCAACAGCATTAATTCAAGTAAATTGTCCAGCCCAGCTGTATGCAGTGTCAACAGCTAATTACATTTTTGTGTTTCTTCATGAGAACAACGGCAAAGTGAGCAGCATCAGCAAGCTGAGTCTAATAATTTCTTCCTTCCATGGTTTTTTTCAATATACAAAGCTGTTGCCAAGTTTGGAGTTTTGGCTGGCTGAGCAGTCAGTCTCTCAAGATTTACAAGGCCATGAGTTTTAATAAGATGAAGACTTTCAGAAAATTTACAACTACAATTATTAGAGATAGCTTTTAATTTTACATTTTTATTTTGCTTTAAAAAAAACCAAACACCTCTATCACCAAATAGTAGGATGCATTAG
The DNA here is from genome assembly GCA_013400555.1 of Jacana jacana. Lineage (NCBI taxonomy): Eukaryota > Metazoa > Chordata > Aves > Charadriiformes > Jacanidae > Jacana > Jacana jacana. The sequence continues at coordinate 8,125 of VZTM01008371.1, forward strand.
TTTTCTTTTTCTGGTGTCTTATCTTCTTTGACGGGTAAAAGCAATTCGGTCTTAATTTCACCTGTCCCATAGAAATAGTGGAAAAGGTATGTTTTACCAATACACATGTGCTAACATTTAACAAGGCTTTTGTAAATGGAGAATGATTTAAAAAATCGACCAACTTACTAATTCAACCCTTTCCTTATCAGTGACATAATTTTTCGGTTTTTGTGTAGTTCCAGTTCTTTGCTGTCAGGCCACCCAATATCTCTGAAGACTGACAGGAGTTTCATCAACCAGAATTTTGTAAAGCTGTTATGGAAGTTCTTGCCATTGCTTTTGTAAGCTGAATTTCCCAGCTCAGTATCCCTCTGTGATTTTTCAATCAATGCTATTGTTACCATAAGTATACTTTTCAGCTTACAGGATCACTAATACAGAAATGCCTTGCTAAACTGGAACATATAGCACAAGTAAGAGACAGCAATGTAAACAGTTTGTCATGGTGTCAGCTAACATGACAGAATATACCATTTAAGCAGTTATGGAAAGCTAAAGCAATATAGAGTGGCAATTTCCCTGGGAGATTTAACAAGCATCATTGAGATACTAAGTCATCAGTCTTCCTTTTTCTTCAGTGAGCCATGAGTCTGACAATGGCTGATGAAGAATGTTTTTGCTAACATTGCTGAAAGAGTCTCCAGAGAATAATGAATGTGTGCTGAACTGGAAATCAGTAGGTGTCCATCTCATCTTTTTAATGTCACTCTCAGCAAGAGGCAAAAGATTTCAGTATTCATATTTGTAGCTAAATTCTTGCATAGCCACAGACGTGCCATTTTTCCAGATGTAGAATAGGCAGAAAGTAGATTTTTTTTCCCTCTGTAGTATAGTTTTAGCTATTGCTAAATCATTTCTTATGTTTAGTTCATCATCTTTCATTAATATCATTGCTGTTGCTGTGTTGATCTTTTATGATTCTTAATTTTATTCATTTCTGGTTCACTTTTCTTTTTCAAGTCATAAAGCTGTCTATATAAATCCCCAAAAGGTAAGATTAAGCAAGGGCTTTGAAAGGTACATGAGAACAGAAAAATTTAGCATGCCCATAAGAACACAAGTTAAATTTGCTCACTTGATATTTTGGACGAATTTCCTATCTTTTTTTTTTTTCTTTCTTTCTTTTTTTTTTTTTCTAACTTGTAGAAGTCACTGTGAGATGAGAAAACCCAGTAAAAGTCAATTTTTATGGTGCTACTTGTGGTAGAATAATTCCTTCAAGCTGAATTTGATGCTTACAGATTAGTAACATCATGTAATCCTGAGGACAAAGGGAATAGGTACCGAATGTCCAGCTACAATACAAAAGCAAGTTTCCTTATTCTACATTGCCTAATGCACTTCTTTTGAATATTCTACAGGAACAGAGGGAAGTTCTGTTTCTGTGTTGCTGCTGCTGTGGTTGGGAACTGTAAAGGTGGAGGGCTTATAATATTGACCCTTTTTCCCCCAACAAGAGATTAGACTGAAAAAGGATTTTGGTTTCTCTCTGTGGTGCAGAAAGTGCCATATCCTGTTACTAGTCTTTAAGTTGCTCCATTTAATCAAATGTTTAATGCAGTCACCTTTCTTGCTGTCTTGCAGGGCACCATTGGGCCAGCAGGACCAAGTGGACCATCAGGAATTCCAGGGCCCATGGTATGGTGCTAACTGATCTCACAGCCCGGTGCCTATGCTGCTTTCCAAATGATAGACAGACATTAGATTTTTGGTTTCTTCATTTTAATAGGGTCTCCCGGGGAGTATGGGACAGCCTGGAATGAAAGGTGATAAGGTGATTTAAATATTTTCATTATCTTAGAAGTACATAGTTCTTTCGGATTCCTTTCATTAAATCTTGAGCAAAATAACGTACTTGACAAAGCCTTCCCTTTTTCCTTTAAATTTATTTTCGCTTCTGACTTCTATTTTTTAAAATTACCTCAGTCTCACTATCTGGTACTTTAGACAAATGTGCTTATGGACAGAGCACTTATTATTGGCATAACAATATCCAGTGCCTTGTCTATAGGGCTTCCTAAGGGGGTGCTTTGTTGCAACATCTTGCATTGTCATTCAAAGGTCTGTGTTAATTTTAAATACTAAATATTAAATTAATCTTTCTCATTCTCTAATTCTCATAACTTCCCCATTTTAAGCCACATACGTATCTCTCTAAAAAATAATATGTTGTTTAGGGTGAACATGGCCTTGCGGGCGAGCCAGGAGACCAGGGGTACCCAGGAGACAAGGTAATTTATAATTGCATTGCTTTACAAAATTATCTAATTTCAGCAACTTTGGCAAGCTTCTGAGTCTCTTAAAATGCAACAAGTCAGTTGCATAAAAGTGGAATGCAGTCGTGAAAGTGACTGTATACCACCAAACTAATATATTTTTAAGAAATGCTGTGCTAATTAAAACTTAGTTATGGAAAGTAATGAACAAAGATGAATAAAGGGCATGGGCAGAATTCTGGCTGCCGTGTGTTCAGAGATGCATCAAACAAGAATAGAATTATGGTATGATATGAAACCTGCTAAGAAACTTGTAAAAGATATTTTTCCTTTGAACTTTGTGTTCAGCTGCAGCTCACCTGGACCAACTGTGGTTAGCAGTAGCACATGGTCCTTCATACCATGAAACCGACAAAAATGAGTATCTTCTTTCCTATTTGGCTTGTACAGGAGAAGTCACTGAAATAACACATCCTGTGAGAACTCTTCGGATTGAAATTGAGTTTTAGAAGACATTTCTTATCCCACAGAATTATTTCAAAACCTGTTTCAGGTGGCAAAGTGTAGCAATCTGTTGCTTCTAACAACACGATAATACATTTTCATGTGTATTTAATAGCTTTATTTTTTTCAGGGTGCTCTTGGTTTACCAGGACCCCCCGGGATCAGAGGGAAGCCAGGACCCCCAGTAAGTTTAAATATCAACTTTTGCTGTCAATTTATCAATAGATGTTTTTATACTTGGTACTTCTTACATTCACAATGCAAACAATCCTCTAGAAGCTGCCTAATTCAAAATGTCCAAAGAATAAGGTCTAAGCTGCTTTAATTTCTAGTGACCTCTTAGTGAGCGGGTCAGATCCTGCAGTGTGGGATTTTATCACAGAGATCAATATATGTGTCAGATTGTAAAACAGGCATGCTGAGGATATTAGGTATTCTGTAACAGTCATTTTGTGAGGGAGCAGACATGTTGGTAATGTTTAAAACAAATCCACTGAGAGCTTTGGCAGCTGCCAAGAGGACCATTTGGGCTTGGTGGATTTGGAGAGAGTGTGGGAAATCTCATTAATGATGGCAGCTATTTCTCACAGGAATGGGGGTATGAATTCCAGATTCATTTAATTTCATTTATTTCAGTTCAGTTCATTTTCTGATTTTTTAAGGAATTTTAAAGACATCTGTGCATGACTGCCACTTCTGTTTGGTTTGTAAATGCTGAGGCAGAAAAGGCATTGCACGGGGTTACCTGTTTTTTTCCTCACCTGTTCTTAGCACTAGTGTCTGTCTCTTTTCAATACATAATTAAAAGCTGCCAATAGCTAATGCTGTTAAAGAATTTATCACTCCAGTCTCAGTTTTTCTCATGCATAATCAAGCCACTATCTGATAAACCTACGTAGACTTCACAAATGTCATGTGCTCTTAAACTCAATAAAGATACTTTCTTTGTCCCAGAGAATTCATAATATAAATATTAATCCTGAAAAAAACTTACACAAATTTGCTTAAGGTCAGATGGGAAAATCTGACCTTTTTGCCCTTAAAGATATCCACATTTCCATTTAAAGATAAGCATGTGAATTAGCTTTTTCCTGAAGAGTTAAGAATTTTCAGCACAAACTGAATGTGACCAACTTCTCGACTGATGTTGAGATATGAGACCTCACACTGGCAAGTAATATAGTGTTTAACTTTGTAGAATATGTTTACAATAACATAACTTACTTTAATAGTAAAAAAAATCTTTTCCAAGTCAGCTTTAATTTTGCTAAAGGAACACTTAGTTCTAGCTGCAGCAGCAGCAGTAAATGTTTAAAAATGTGGAAGAACATATAGTTTAGAGAAATATTCAGTCAGTTTTTAGGTGTGTTAGTATATGTATATAATGGAGTCACTATAACATGTGGATAGGACCTAATTTTACTATTATTAATCACAAACCTGCCCTTTCTTTTGCCATAGTTAGATACTTAAATTATATAGGTAAGTATGTAAACCAATATTCATACTTCCTAGACTTTGAAATAATACATAGTTTTTAATGTGAAAACAGATATATATTTCAAGAGGGGTTTTTATATGATTATTTGGGCTATACGAAATTTCCCGATTTTATTTAACTAAACTAATTTGCATTTTTTGTTGGGATTTCAAAGAGGTATGAATAAGAACTAGTCTTAGCTAAATCCAAAGAGAGGCAGTTATAAAAGTTTCAATGTAGTGGAAAAGTTATCTCAACACTTTTCTTGGCTTTCTTTTTGATAAATGCTTTTAAAATCTTCATAATGATATGCTGTTAAAAAATTATCATAAAAAATCTAATGGTTTGGTTTGTTTTTTTTAAGGGGAAAGTTGGAGATCCTGGATCCCATGGACCATTGGGTCCACCAGGACCAGAGGTAAGAAATTGCTTGATAGAGGTAAACTGAACGC
>VZTM01008373.1:0-17960 GCA_013400555.1 Jacana jacana
GCAGATTTTAACTCTCAGCCTTGTTGCCATATGCAAAAGTGTCCCAGGAACTGCCTTTTTCCTCTGAAAATTGCTGTAAGTAGTTGTGTCATCGGTATAGCATCACGTGGTATCCTTTGACCTGTGTTGTATGTTGGAACATTGGATTTAATGGTGTTTTGGAGATGCCCTTGTCTCCTCATTAAAACTCAAAACAGAGCAGTCCAGATTATGAGCAGAAACACTTGTCACTTTTCTTGTTGAAACCCTTGCGGAAGAGGTGATGAACAAATACACAAGCTATTAGGATGATAAGACCTTTTATATTCTTAACTTATAGTTTGATAACTTGTAATAATTGTGAATATACCTCTTTGAACTTATAATTCATAAAAGAAATGGAGGCTAGGTTAGACATCCATATTCTATCAAAACAGTGCAGAAATGTGAAGTCTGTTTTGCACACATTTCTTTTTAACATACCAGTTTAAATTTTAAAATTTTAGATATCTGGGTAAAACTTGGAAAGACAAAATAATTGGAGTGGACCTATGCTGAAGAAAAATTAAGACAGTAAAAATTAATACAGATAATACCACACTCAGTTATTCTACAAATCAGTTTCTATAAAATACCTGAAAAAATAAGATCCTAACCAGTAGAATTTGATAGGCCTATAAATGGGAATAGCTGTATGTAGTTTTATGGGGTCCCTTCATCTTCCCCTTCTCTGCCTCCACACCAATAAGCTCTTTGTTTCAGGAAACCATGAGCCCAAACAGCAACTGGGCTAAGAAAGAATTGTCCATATGAGGAAACTATTTGGTTATTGCTCGTTCCCTGGCTTCTGTGCTTTCTTATTGACTAGCCAATAATTGTATTTTTGGACAAGAGGCTTGGTAGATAAATGGGCTATCTGGTCTGGAGGGATAGGTCCCGTCTCTCTCAAGAGTCTGTGAGCACTCAGGTTACCTAATCTATCATACTTATTTGTGATATATAACAAAAGTTACTACTAAATGGCAGAGAGAATCTCCCTGACCTATAGTTCTGATAGCATTTATTTTTTCAATCAAGGATTTTATTATATTTTTAATACAAAAAGTTTGTGGAATAAATTGCTGATATTGCTGTTCTGGTTCCTGCAAATGCATGATTTAAAGTCCAATTTTAAGACTTAAAAATATAACTAGATTAAATAAATTCAGAATTCTAAATTTGAGCTCTATACACATGTTAATGTAGGAAACATCTCTTCTGTCATTTCTATTTTGATCAAACTGTATTTTGCTGATGGGTTAAAAGTAATTCAAGGACTGAATACAGATGTGGATTGGTGTATTTTCTAGCATTTTCTTCTCTAGTCAATAATATGGAAACTCTTAGGACAGATTTCTGTTGCTGTCATTTTTCTTTTTAATTTAATTGAAGCCTTCTTTTAATTAATTTTTGTTTTGATGCTTTTGTAATTTGGTTGGTTTTTTGTTTGTTTGTTGTTTTTTTTTAAACTTGAGTGTCCATGTCTATTATAGATTTAGGGTAACCTTAAATGTAATAATGTGGCTAACAAAAATACTGCATTCACATATCATGATTATGGCTGAAATAGAAACATCTGAAAGTAGACTGAAACTGGCTGTCTTTATTTGTCAACGTGTACTTTCTGTTCTCAGCCATCTGCTTAGGTTTGTAAGCTTCTATTGTTATTCATATATAATAGAGTCGGGGTTAAATACATTATAGAAGGTTGTTAAAGTACCTTATCATTTTACAATGAATCTCAAAGAGAAAAAAATAACTCCTGAAAGTAAAATAATAAAAACCATCAATCTGGGCTCTGAATATTCATTACTTATTGGAGTTATTTCATCAAACGCATCAATATATCAAATATTCATAAAAATGTATACCAAAAGATTTCTGTAAAAGCCAGATTCAATGTAGTTACTCTAACCATTCTATTATTATTCACATTTTTAAATCACCTGCATGCTGTTTTGACCAACTTCCAGCCAGAGTAATCACTGCAATTTGTCTTAAACCCTTTTATCCTTTTTCTAATGGAAGATTTTTTTGCTTTCAGAACCGCTTTGTGCAGACACGTGAATCGCTAAACTGTTAGTCTATTTTGGTTCAGAGTGACTATCTTCTCATAGTAAATGCAGCTATTTCTGTTTACACTTCTTACCTGAAATTAAGTTGTAAAGTTCTAAGATGCTATTGAACTGAGTAACAACTAATATATAAAATAGTGTGACTGTGCTTGAATTAATTATCTAAAATGTACTGAAACTGATGTTTTGTTGATAAAAAATGAGAAAATCTTCAGAAAACAAGAAAGAAAATTAACTGGAAAATATGTTTTAAATATCTAGGTGCCATAGTGCGACACTCAAAAATAGAGAATGTATGAAGTTGATTGAGTTGCTGCAACAGTCAGAGAGCTCCAAGATATGAGAATAATGATCTATGATAACATGTATCACACCAGACTGCAGTTAATTCTGGGGCAGGCAGAATAGGCACAAAAAGGACAATATTTGCATTTGAAATGTAACATGGGTATAGCGGTGGTTCCAGTTAGATGGAAACACATTTGCTAGATCAATTTGCTAGGCTGTTGACCGTGAAAAATCAAGTGAAGCATGGCACACAAGTAGAAAGGATAGACCTGAATTCCCAGTGCAGTGTGCACATGGAGCCTACTTAAACGTGTTGCACCAAGGGGGATTTAGATTAGATGTCAGAAAAAACTTTTTCTCCCAAAGAGTGGTCAGGCACTGGAATGGCCTGCCCAGGGAGGTGGTGGAGTCACTGTCCCTGGTGGTGTTCAAGGAGCATCTGGACAAGGTGCTACAAGACATGATTTAGTAGCTTAGTGGGTAATATTGGTGATAGGAGGACAGTTAGACTAGATGATCTTGTAGGTCCTTTCCAACCTTGCATTTCTATGATTCTATGCACTATTCAAAATGAAGAAGCCAGACCTCTGTCTGCTTCACAGGCTGATGTCAGACCGAGAGGCAGGGGAGCTGGCAGGCCCCTCGCCTTGTGTACCTCCTGCCCTGCCTGGCTCTCCAGTGCTCAGCAGTTTGAGAAGGTGCTTCGGGGATGGCCACTGGAGAACATCTAAGGTATATGGGTATACCTTAGATGCTGGAGTTGCCCAGAATTTACTCTTCTTACTTGTAATTCTAACTGTTATGATGAGGACTGTGATATGGTTTTAGCAGTGTGAAAGTTTTCTTTGGCCCAACCTAAAGGATTGCTTCTCTCTAGCAAATGGGTTGATCCCTGGAAGTGTTCCAGGCCAGGCTGGATGGGGTTTTGAGCAATCTGGTCTAGTGGGAGCTGACCTTGTCCATGGCAGGGGCGATGTAACTTAATGATCTTTAAGGGCCCTTCCAATCCAAACCATTCTATTAATCTAGGATTTTCTTTAATAGCAGCCCCAAAGTTGTCAGTAGAAAAATTTCCAGTTTATCAACACTATTTCCAAAAAAAACATTTGTGATTTTGAGGTCATGCATGAAAAAAAAGCTACGTATCTCTCTCAGATTTCCCCAATGCTTTGCATTTTTTGGGTTCTTTTTGTTGAAGTATATTAACTACATAATCTCTCAAAGTTAATTTTAGTGAATGTAACTATGACTTCAAGTATCCATATTGCAAGTAGTATATATGAATGATTTGGATGAGTATGTAACACACCACCAGTATTCTGTAAAAGCTGCTTCTACGCAATAGAGCTAATCAAAGCCAGGTCAGGACCTTGGAGTCCCATCATAGGGAGCAACACTTCTCTTGAAGATGTTACTAAAACATGGAATTATCTCTGTGACCCTTTTACCCTATGGTATTTCTGACTGTTATTTGTTGGAAGTAAAGTCTTTGCTTACAATAATTAATATTGATTTAGTGTTAGGCAATAGAATATCTTCTTTAGGAGTATGTCAGAAGGACTATTATCCTCCTCCTGCAGATGAAAATAATTGTTTTACCATAGATTTCACTGACAGTCTGGAATCAATGAATAGTAACAGGATATAAGAATTAAAAAAACCCACAGTTCTGAAAATTTAATCCTTACTTCTGAACAGAATAATGATGTGCCCAAAAAGTGTTTATTTTTGTAATATGAAAAGTAGACCAGTTAAATTATTGCAGCAAACTTACTCTATTAGTAGTATTCTGACATAGTAGAAAATGAAAGTTTAGACAAAATTGTCAAATAAAGTCTGCACAGTGAAACAATTCCCCCCCCCACACACACTTTCTAATTCCCTAAAAAGCATCTTATCCTGAATCTTTGCCTTGAATATATACAGATTTTTTCACCTAATAACCTTAAGTATCATGCTGAAAAAAGTTTGGAAATTGTGTTTCTTCTGGAGTCACTTTATATTGGGGAAAATAATTCATCTATCATACAGCCAAACATACACAATTTTGTCATGAAACTCAACTTGTCTTATGACAGTAAAATTTACCTGATATATCTTTTTTTCTTCAAACTATGTACAATTTTTATAAGATGTTTTATTCATTTCTTCATATAGACTATCTTAGATCCATTAAATTTCAGAGAACTGGGATTTATCATCCTGTTTCTCTTCTCTCTCAAGTGACACATGCCATCAGGTAAAAAACAATTCTGTGATTTGCATGCTTCTTCATTTTAATCTGAAGCAGTTACCTCATTAATAATTTCTGCATTTAGCTTGAATATGATTTTCTGTGAACATAATTAAATCACTGTGACATAGTTTGCTGTATCTAAGAGACAATAATGTAATTTCACTGCTGGTAAACAGGCTGGCTTTCAGTTTCAAGAACTGTAAAGAAATAACCTGGATTTTTTTTAGGAGGCAATTAGAAATGTTTCCTTTCTCACTTCTAAGCTAGTTTCTCATCACATAAATTTGGGAAATGGTATACTAGTGTTATGCTAAGAAAACCACTGTAAATTGAAGATAACTTCAAGGTTTCTAATAATTCATAGACTTTAAAGATCTTTGAAAACATTCACAGAAGTTTTTGACCCCAAAGTAGTTCCAATAAAATAACCGTCTTGTTAAATTATCAAAATACAGTTTAAATTGGGATTTGTTTCTTTGGGAAATGTTACATATTTTTATCCTACTGTTAAAGCGTTTTATGTGGTGAAGGTGAAGTTATAAGTAATGTTAATAGGTGTTGCATACTTTCTGTAAAAGTGAGTTCAAATTAATGTTACAAGCGGGCAAAGAGGTAGTTCATTATAGCATTTGCAGTGTGACACGTCAGACATAAGCAATACATGTTCTGTAATTGTTCTGTCTTTGAGAACCGGAGCACAATGACTACGGAGAAAAAGATAATGCAGTTTTTCTATTCCCCAGGAGCACTTTGCATCCTCAGGATCTCCCTGCAGCCTTTTTTCCCCTAGTTGCAATATAACAAGGGTAAAGCTGATGAGGAAATACAATTTAGGAAAAGTAATGTTTTCTAAGCAGTTTTAACTTGCTAATGGGAGAATAAGGAGATGATGATATCTACATCTTGCAGATTTGTTTCCCCTTTAGCTAGACATGAATCAGCAGAAAATTTGTAGACCAGTTATCTGCTGAGATGATATATTTCTTATTGTATAGGGATTTTCTAAGATATATTTAATAATCATAGATAACAAGATAAAGAAAAGGGATTATGGGATCTTCCCCCAAGTCATGCTTGATTTTAGAGGCTACCCTCTGATACCTATGGATTTAACGATTTACAAAGTGGAATCCTGCAAGTATATATTTATATCCCATTCTTGAGCAATTGTGTTATTCATGGTCCTTAGGCACTTCTGCTTGCAGGAATAAGCACTCACCAGATGTCCTGTGTGTCAATCCAGCTGTTCTCTTCAGCATGAATTCCTTTGGAGGTGCTGTGTCCCAGGACAAATTTGGTGAAAGTCATATTTAAATGTTAAATAGAGAAAGCAGGATTAAGGAGGAAGCTCATATCTCTGGTCTCAAATCATCAGGTATGCTGAAATACTTAGCAGTCTTTTGGGGTGAAATGAAGTGCAATGAAACAGAAATTCTGTGATAATAAAAGATGGTTGCCTTTCAATCTTTTTTTTTTTTAATTTGTCTTTGTTTTTATGAGAGACCTAAGGACTAAAAAAATGTTATGGTAATGTAGTTTAAAATTCATTTTAAATGAGAACTGTTTAAAATGCATATTGTTTGACATCCTAGTTTGCATTTGCAAAGTAACATCTCAAAAAATCCCAAATAAGGTAAAACAGTCAGAGACAAAAGAGGATTTCTGAAAACAGAAATTGCGCATTGTTACGCTCTAAAAAAGAAGCCATTGCTTGGATGGCAGGACTGTATGAAGAGCAAGAGATTTTGAGTGAAGTGGTGACAGAAATGGCATATGATCCACTTGAGGAACAAAAACAAATACAGAGAGCACATGTTGATTCTGTTGATCCAATGTAAGTAGGATTCACTAGAGAAGAACAAAACAGAACAGAAACAGAAATAAAAGTTACCACTGAAACTGAACCCACTGAACAAGCAAGTTAACTGTAGGGAAGCTCACCAGTTTGTCCTAATAAACATACTGGAGTTCACCAAGAGATAAAGTGCTGGAGGTAGTGTTAAATGCAATCGCACAGTAGATTGTGAAGCCTTGGGCACCTGTGTTTTTTTAATCACCCTGACCTGAAGAGCTTAGGTTTTTTGCAGTGAACAGTGAACATGATGGTGCATTTTCAGGAGACTTGGCACAGTGTTCTGAAATGCTAAAGGATTGCTGATCTCTATTCTAAATAGATTTTCTTCCTTCTATATGAGACAGTCAAAAAGTTAGTGTGTGGCAGTTAAAAAGATGCTAGGAGGAAGTTTCAGACCTACACCAGGAAGTTATTACCCACCATCACAAAGTCAGACTGCAAACCTGTTTCTCTAAAGTGAAACTTGGTGACTAACTCTTCCTGGTTTTAAATAGCATTTAAAAATCAGAAGGCCAGCAGTATGAAAGGGAACTTTGATAGCAAATCTTTCGAATAAATCTTAGAAAGCTTTATTTTCTGTTTTGCCTGCTTTCCTGAATTTCCTTTTGTGTCAGTAGAGGGACTGATTTTTGGACATCCTTCTACCCTAGATTCTCATTAAAGAGTTCTTCTTTTGAAGTTCTTATTTATTTACCTTCATATTGTGTAGACTCATTCAAGATCTTTGCTTTTTTTAAAAAGTTGTTTGGAATATGAAAGCATTCTGTGGCTCACCTATAACTTGTTAAGGCATATTGGAATCATCAGATCTCATAACAACATCCATCTACAGGACACATGAGATTTTTCTATTCATTCCAATTTATATACTCAATCATAGCTGTTTCACCCTAGCCTTATGCTTTATGTGGTTCTCTCTTCTACCTTATTTAACCTGTCAGAATCACCCAGAACCATGGAAAAGATAATCTTTCTTTTTCAGAATATGAAAACTCTTCTTTAAAATCTTAGTTACTTTCCTTGGTAGATAATAGGAATTAGTTGTCTTTGTTTTTATACTTGTCTAGTTACATAGTACATGAGGCATACTATTGAAGGATGCAGAACAGTGAGGGTAGCCTCTTGTTATTATGAAATGCCGTGTCCCAGAGTCCTGTTCCAATGATTTGATGATTTGGCATAGAATCTTTCTCTATGAGCAGTGACTTTAAGGTAGCTTTTGATGAGATATTGTGAATTTCCTGCTTGGCCATTATATGCCTTACATTTTCATTTCAGTGTGTGGCACATGTTGCATTGCCTTTTAAGACTTTATTTTGAGGTGATGCTTAAAATTGTTTCCTGTCTTCTTTTACTTCTCTTTTACTTTACCTTAAAATACATTTTTTTACCTATCGTGTTTTTCATAAGAGAGATGGGATTTTAAACAGTGTCTTTGTGATTTTGAACAGTCTTTGGAACAATGTGGTTACTATATATATACCCCAGCAGAAAGTTTGCAGTGCTATCTCCTTTCAAAATTTGTAAAATTTGGTCTTGGCTTAGAGTAAGATTAAATAAGAACACCTAGTTCCCTAGACTGGATTGAAGCCATCTTTGTGAATTAATCCTTCATCAATAACAGCTTTATTTCAGAAAAGAAATCAGTGCAGATGAAACCAGGGGTTGTCTTGATCTTCCAAAAGTTATCTTATATGAAAAAAGACACCAGAACAAGAGACTACTTGGTGATGTGATACTGACCTTAGGAAAAGGGTTTTTTGAAGACAAACTTACTGACTAAATCTCAAGCTTACTAAAAGATCCAATTATTTCTTAAGATCTGTTTTACTGCTTTCTACTTTACCAAGTATTTGCAGGCCCTGCAAGTTCTCATTCTGTTTTACTGCTGCCCTTGTAGTTTCTTTTTCTGCTCCTGGATCACCTTGACCGATAGGATGACACAGTAATTTGGGTTGGAGGGGACCTCAGGAGCTGTCTAGCCCAACCCATAGCTTAAACCAGGGTCAGCTATGAGATAAATACAGGTTGCTCGGGGCTTTATCTCATCAGGTCTTGAAAACATTCACAGATGAAAACTGCACAACTTCTCTGGGAAACCAAATCCACTGCTTCACTGTACCTATAGTAAAAATGTTCCTTCTGATGACATTGTTGTACTTTAGGTCTCAAAACTGGATACAATATTCTATATGTGGTCTAATGAGTGCTGAGTAAAGGGAAATAATCTGTCTCCTTGGTCTACTGGTTGTGTTCCAGTCGATACAACCAAGGCTGCCTTTCTTTGCTGCCAGAGCCCACTAATGACTTGCTTGATCTTTTTCATTGTTCAGTTTTCATTTACTAATTATGCAGTAGAATGCTGTTTGCAACATGGCTTAGTCCCATAGTGAAACCAGACTTTGTAAAATTGTGTACATGAGCACTAGTTAGTGAAATCAATGCATGGATGACACTAAGCCAGTAAGGGAAAGACGTGAGAACTTTTGAAGTAGTTTTTTTTCCCATGTTCAACAAGATATGGATATTCCTTTTTACCAACATGCTTCAGTTGGTGGCCTAATTTTGTTGGAAAATAGGATGGTTTAGAAGGTAGGTTTTATAAATCAGATTACAGTCAGCTCTTTTTATGCAAGGCAGAAGGAGATTAGAATGAATAATGAGAAAAAACAATGTTGGATCAGGCATGGGAGTCAGGAATGGATATGCAGGGAACCTCTGTACATCAAGGCAGATTTACTGGTTCAGGCACTGTACTGCTCACAACTAGCAACACGATGTGTAGTTCTCTCTTTATGCTACTGCAAGACAAGAACACCAAGAGAGGCACAGTAGTGCCAGGGTCAGGACATTAAGGGGTGCCTAATGCAAAGGAAGAATGGGCTGAAGGGAGAACAGGATTGGAACAGCACCAATGAGATTTATCGGGAGCAATATATAGGGCTAAGAAAGCAGGATCCAAGAATTAGGAATAAAAAGGAGGAAGATAGGAGAGGATCCAGGACTAGAAAGCAGAAGTCAGGGTCAGCAGCCAAGAATGACTCTGAGTTAGGACTGGTTGCAGCTCCATGTTGTAAAGCCCAAGGCAGCTGTGCAGCTTATTATATACCTAATAGCAGAACCGTGCTATTCATCTCCCTGGTGAGTCCTAAAATCTCCCAAGGAAGTGATGGATGCCGTATGCAGCTGATAGGTAAAGCAGCGCTGGCAGAGGCTGACCTGGCCAGCTGTACCTCAGTTGCCTTGATGGAGCCTGACAGGAGTGACAGGTGTAAGCATAGATTACCAAATTGACTAAGTATAAATTACATGCAAGGGCAGCTTCATCATAGCCTTCAACTTGGGTTTCTCTGTATGCAAGCTACAGATAAACATGTATTCTCTCTACGTATTCAATTGTATAAAGTGTTTTGTAAAAATTACTTAGAATTTTTTGCTTTCTATGAATGTAATGCTATTGTTCAAATATGAATAAGCATTTAGTTTTGCTTTTAATGGCAGACTTCATTAGGCAGTCATTAACAAAGGGTTTAGAAAGAATCAAACAATCCAATAACATCCACTCAAATGATCTGTGGTAACTAAAATTTGCAATGCCTTTAGAGGTTGTGAACTTGCACTGAAAGCTACAGTTGAAATTCACTTCATACAATTGCTGTGCTCTGGCTGCTTGAGAGCTTTTGACAGCAAGGCAAAGAACTACTGAAACAGTCCAGAATGGTTCTTTAATCTTCTTATAATAGCACAATAGACAATTGTCTGAAACATCTTACCAACATTTTGATCAGTGAAAACATTGACCAGATTTGCACATTCCTATATAAATGCTAGCAAATAAAAACAGATGAGTAGCCTATAAAAAAAAAAAGAAAAAAAATATTAAAAAGACAGTTGGAAATCACTGACAATTTTAATTGCCTGGACAACTGCATGGTTGGTAGTCCAAGATAGAAGACGGGTAACAATAGATTAAAGATATGAAACACTTTTAGAGTGCCTTTGTATTAGAAGTTCCAAACCAGTTTCTTTTCAGAAAGAAATATCAGAGCAGTTGTAGCTTTATGTGGCTTGTCAGTCATACAGTGGTAGTTCACAAAGAGGTCAAAATGTTTGCAGAAGTTGTTGTATTAGGAAGCAGAACAGGTCTTTGTTTTTCAGCTTTAATAATCTTGAATTTGCCACAGCAGGAAAGTAATCTACTGCAGTGACAAGGTATTGGCACAAACACCTGTCACTTCGTTGGGATCTCCAGATGATTTTACTAAAGCAGAGGACAGGCCTTTTAGAAACTGTGTTTGATAGAATTTTTAATAATATAATTTATCCTGTTTTTCAGCGCAGAAAAATAGGACATAATCATCTTACTATTAAAAATAGAAAAATGACTTTTAATCAATCCTTCTGCTTGCAGCAGACTTGAAACAGCTTGAAAAGGCTGAGTTCCTTTACCGCTTTATGCATCAAAAAATTCAGAATGCTGCCTATATTATATGAGTCTTAATTGAGTTGGAAATGAAAATTTAACACTATTCCAGTAAAAGAGGCATATATTTCCAGCATGGGGAAAGTCAGCAGACAATTTCCCTACTGCCATGGCTGTTATTTTAAAAATAAAAATATTTTTAAAATCATATAGAAACAGCATTTTATTAACCTGCATAATAGGCAGGTACATTTCACCACAGCCTGGACCTCCTGACTGTCCAAAGCAGGGCAGCTGTCAGTGCCCATGAGGCTCCTTGACTCTCCTCATATTTTCTTCCGAGGGAAACTGGACTGCAGTTACCCAGCAGGGCCCATTCAGATGGAGCAAACCCCTCCAGTGCGGTGCAGAGGGATGGCAGTGGACTGGGATGGGAAATGGTAGCAGTGTCTCAGATATAAGGGGTGGATGGCACTTGGGTAATGATGACCTTCTCAGTCTAATAGTTGATTTTATCATGTAGTTGGTGACATTTAGAAAAATAGGTATTGAAATTTGGAGGAAGGTAATAAGAAATATATGACGTATATAAAGATTAAATGCCTTGGGTCAACTTTAGCCACACAAAAACTGAAGGAAAATTTGTGCCAAATTGTGCAAAAATGGTTGCTTTTTACAGAGTATATGTCATGAAAGAACCGAATACTTTTTAAAAAATCAATATTCACACAATGGAAGTGCCATTTTACTTTTGAGGCAGAGAGAAAAGGAGAACTTCAGCAACTGCCTTATATACAACTGCAATTTAAGAAACGAATGTTAAACTGAAATGCCAGCATGGTTTCTGTCAGACAACCAGTATGTTTCCTTTTGTCATCTATGCTGCAGTTACTGAAACACTAACATGCAATACACTTACTATTACAATCCATTTCCTAAACAAAATTGTCATATGTAAAGTCAAAAGTAGAATAGCAGTATAGTAAAGAGTAATTTGGAGCAGAGTTAATGGATGAATATGAGGTATCAGAGCTTTGCCTAGCAAGAAAGACAATTTAGTGAGACTGAAATCCAGACAATATGTAAATAAAACTTTGTAAAACAAATCTTGTATATTAAGACATTCAGATTTAATTTAAGGATCAATTAACCTTTCCAATTTTAACTCTAATCTGTCCTGAAATAGTAAAGGTCAAATAATATTTCTGTGCTGACGTGATTGAAAATGTTTGATGGGAAGTACCTTTACATACACCTGAGAAAAAAGATAGAATGTGATGATCTTTTTCACAGTATATTTCCAAAATGAAGCAACCTTTAAGTTGCTTTACTTACCATAGCGATTCTTAATCTTCACCATATATCACTAGATTATTACTATTGCCTTAGCTTTAAAAAATGATACAATAAAGTGGTTTAATTTATGAAAATGTTTGATTCGTTATATAGAGCATCCTGCTATGAAAAATGAATTTTAAGAACTGATGTTCATCCGTTGAGGAGATGAAAGAGACAAAAATGAAAACCATAGGTTTTTGAAACTTGCAGTGTGCTGCAGAATGGCTCTTTAGAAAACTTTGTGCGATGCTGGTACCATTTCTGATACCATTTGCCGCTTCATAGTGCTTCCGTGGATTCAATTTAGAAGGGCTCATTTCCCTGAACTGCTTGGCAGGCTCAGTGGGGGATCTGCAGGTTGAAGTCTGTAGTTCTATGAATCACCACAAGTAATTATCTGTCCCTTAACTGGAATGTAATTAACAATTCTATCAATGATTTACATCTGACACTATGGTCTATCCTATTTCCCAGAAGGACAGCCATGTCAGGTCTGTAATGCTGGCGGGTCATGAGCTGCTCTCTGTATAACAGCTGTCCATGCAGGCGGTACCTCAGATCTGCTGGGAGCCTGTAGCAGTGTAGCCTGAGCAGAACAGGGTTCGTCGTGGCAAGTACATCTGCTTGGCAGCCTCGGCAAGTGCCAAAGGCCCAGGGGCAGCTCTGCTTTGCCTTGTCTGTAGGACAAGGTGATAGCCCAGTATACCAGGCTCTGTGTCCCAGTCTGGGTAGTTTTAGGCTAAATCAACCCAAACTGGATTCATACCTTTGACTTCAATGAAGAACTGTTCTAGGAAGGGTTAGGTGGGTGGAACTGAATAGGTGGGACTCGATATATAAGTGATTTACTAGGTATAGTTATTTTTTTTTCTCCTCCAAAGGGCTCAGTAGCTACACAAACTAAAACTAACTAACTAAAAGAAGTTGCTGCAAAAGAACAGTTGGTTTATTCTGGTATAATTTGCCATTATGTCTGTTAATCAAGACAGCTGTATAATTATTGTTTTTGTGTTTTCAAATGAATATATTGTTAATATTTACTGTCTTCTTTATCAAGCAAAAAGTCTCCTTCTCTGGTGACATTCTAAACCTGCCAGAACACATTCCTGTGTGACCTGATCTAGGTGTTCCTGGTCTGGCAGGGGAATTGGACTAGATGATCTTTCAAGGTCCCTTCCAATCCCTGATATTCTGTGATTCTGTGAAAATATTAATGGCATCAATAAAAGCAGTCAGTAAATATTACAACATTTAAACTTAGTAATTGCAGAGATAACCTGCAATTTTATGAGTTATAACCTGAGTTTATGTCTGGCTAAGTGCACTCTCACACTTAAAGGCTGGGGAGGCTTTGTCAATGAATACAAATGGTGTGAATTAGCAGAGCTCAGGAAGCCAGCTGCAGCTGGTGCTACTGGTGTAGGTGATCCTGCAGTTTGGGCTGTCCCTGGCCACTCTGCAACAGGTGGACACTGCAACCAGCACAAGCATTTTTTCTTGTATTCATTTCATCTCCCTCTGAAAATAGGCAACATGGCTTATTATGTCTAAATTTAAAATTCATTTATGTTAAATAGGAACTCAAATGTTATTCTGAAATGCTAAGGGAACATTGCAGAGTCTCTCAAAACATTTCCCAGTGTTAACTTACTGCTTGCAAGGGAACAGAAGCAAATGATCTGTTTACTTCATGCAAGACAGTTATTCTAAAACTATTAAAAAAAGGGACAAATTTGATAGCCAAACCTAGACACCCTTCTCTTCTGCAGGACCACATAGGTCTGCATCCTGAGTTATTTTCCTCAGGTGATTGAGTCTAATGTTGCTTCCCCAAAGAGTTCAACAAGCCACTGAATTATTATGCAGCTTATTTTCTCCTATTGTTTTCTTTCAGTCGTGTCTGTGCTTTATATGACAAACTTTCCATATTGTCTTCTTTCCATGTCAGCCAAACAATTACCTGGCAATCACTGAAAATTCATCTAACAATACTGGTTTTCTGAAAAGATTATCAATACTAACCCATTAGATTTCTGTATACAAATATATCTGTATATGAAGAAGAGAGGAGAAAATACCTTTTTGCTATTAATAATATCTGCACTGGTGCAATGCAGAGTAGCACAGACTTAGTGTTAAGCTAACTTGTGCAATAAGAACCAACAGCCATAATGTTTTGTTCATCTCACTTTAATACCTTTGCACAGCACTGCTTTATATTGTGTGGGCTTACTGTTGATCACCACTTACCTGCCAGTTCTAGGTTTGGAGTGTACCATTAACAAGCTCAAATACTGTTGCAAATGTTTAGTTTCTGAGGTATTTGTACATTTTCAGGAACAAATTATCTCTAGTCCTGTCCCAGCCTTTCTGACTTCCCAGCCCAGCAGTCCAGCAAGATGCGGGACTGGTTTGTACAGCCACAACATCAAGTTTTCTTTTGATTTGATAATTTAATCTATCTACTTGCTTTAGAAAAGTAAAAATAACATTTGTCAACTGGAAGATTTTGTAAATAGGCTAGGGCCCAAAAGAGACATATTTTTTTATAGATAGCCTGAAGCACATTCTGTCTCCTGTTCAATCTTTTATGAGCTCAGTATTCATGGGCAAGTCACTAAGTCTCTCGGCTTTGCTTTCATGCACTGGTGAAACAATTGTGGTAAAAATATTTTGTGGTGGTTTAGATGTCTCTGCAAAGGTTTGTAAAGCCTTTGGAAGAGCTGAAAGTTTTGTACAAGTCGCTCTATGGATAAAGCTGGGGAGCTAATAACTTGAATCAGATAACAAAGCAGAGTAAAGTTAATATGAACCAAGACATAACTTGTATTCTATATCTTTTAGAAACTTTGTTATAAAAATTCAGGCAGTCTGGGGACAAAGGCAGTTTAGACATCAGGGACCAGCTCCATAGCTGGTGTGTGGTAATGTCACTGACATCGTCTGTGTCTTCATCCCTCTCCTTTTACAGTATCGGTCAGGCCGGGATACTCAGCGAGGCTCAGACAACGTTTCCAACAAGTCTTCAGACAGTGATGTCAGTGATGTCTCTGCTGTGTCACGGACAAGCAGCGCTTCACGTTTCAGCAGCACAAGCTACATGTCCGTCCAGTCGGAGCGGCCAAGAGGAAACAAGAAAATAAGGTGAGCACAAGGAGCTGGAGTGCCAGCCATAGCAGTGTCATTTACGTAACTGAATATTTGCCAATAATTATATTCCAAATTAATATTTTGCCTAGGTTGATATATGCAGGGAATTTGCAAAATACTGGTTAATGCTTTTTGAAGTCTTCAAGGTATTTGTTTTTAGCCAAGTTTTGTCATCTTGGATTATGCTAACATACACTAAAAATAACAAGCATATGCTGTCAGCAAGCATTAGGCACACTTAGAGTTGCACTTTATGAAAACCATTTTGCAAAATACTTAATATGACTGAAAAGACAGAATAACTTGAATATTTGTGCCAGCAGTGTCAGAGGAACTTTATTTCCTTTTAAACTAGAGCTGCTTAACTTTTATAGAAGTCTTACTTAGTACTTACACAGACCAATTCAATTTAATACATACAGTTGTTCAATTTAACTGTAGGCATATAACCATTGACTTACTTTTCAACAAGATGCAGACAGTGTATCTTCAAGCAAAACACAGCTCCTCCTTTGCCTGTGCCCTGTGTGTGCTCAGAGGAGCTTTGGCCATAGAAGGAATGAAAGATCATTTTGGGGGAAGGTGTAACTGACCTGCATCTCAGAAAAATTCAGTGTCAGCCTACATTTATTCACTGAAATTTATTGTCTTGAGAGAAATGGTGCATTTGAAAAGGTGGTTTAAACATCTGTTCATATGAGCATTGTTAGGACCACGTTGTTTCTGTCAAACAGTTATGTATACATTTCTAAATGTGATGTATTGCAATTCAGCTTTTACGGAAAGAGGACCTTAGATACTGTTCTAAGAAAGCATCCTAAGGTTATCTAGTGCAGGCTGGAGTCTTAGCCAGCATGGTTTAATTATGACTGCTTCCATCTTTTATTTAATTTCTTTTGCATTTCTTTTCTTGTGTGTTCATGCATGCTCTTCCCCATGACCTTTAATTTATTCTTTCCTTTTTTTCTTTTTGCATGCCGTTTTTGATTTTTGTTGACCTCAGAAGGACAAGGGATATAGAGGGAAAAAAAGAGGGAGGGATGGAAGGGGATGAACAAGATGGAGTATTTCCTGAGGAGGAAGAAAAACAGGAGGAGGAGGAAAAAGCAAAGGAGCAAGAAAGTAATGAAAAAGGGGAAGGGCAAGAGGTGACAGAGAACTGTGATAAGGAGGAAATCAAAGGATCAGGGCAGGATGAAAAACCTCAAGAAGACCAAGCTGAGGAGGGGAAGGAGGATAACAGGTAAAATATATTTCTGTTTATATAGACCTATTCTTCTTCCTTCTGTACCAGGACCCTGCTTGCCTTCCCTTTGCTTAGCTTATTGTCTGTGTTCTCTGCAGCTTATTTTGCTTTCCATCATGATGCTTTCTTTCATTTCCAAGCAAGTTTCACTCTGAACTTCAAGGAACTTGTCCTGCATACCACATGATGCAGCATATTAACTTGACTCATTATTATGCATGCAACTACAGCATATTAATTTTTAAATTGATTTAGATTAGTTTGAATTTGACTGTAATAAACAAAAGAAGTTATAAGATTCCTCATGATATTCTCTGCTTGAATTATTATTTCAGGGAGAAATCTTTTGTTGAGTGATATCAACATCAAAACCATCTTTACTTTCATTTGTGGCAATACTAAAGAAGAGAGTTTGGATTTAGTTATCTTTTTAATCCTCTATGTGTAGGCTGATAAATATGCATATTAACTGTCACGTATTGATGTATTGTGGAGGCTCATGTACCTCTGCTGCTGTATTGTGTCCAGAAACATTTCAGCACAATTGGCTCTGGTTTTATCAGATAATATTCTAGATGTATACATTTTACCACAATTCCTTTGAACCATGACTTTTAATGTAAATGAGTGACATTTTGTATTGCAAAATCCGTGTAATTTGCATTATGAGAAATGCAGTACTTTTTCATTAGTAAAAAAGTTTGAGATTTGCTGACTATCCTTCTCACTTACTCAATAAAATCTCAGAAAAATTGGTTTCTTTTAGCCTGCCAATTCTGCACAACCTATAGATAACTTAAGTCTGTAAAACTGTGCTCATATATATTAGAGTAAGCACAGAGCTCTCTATGGTAATCCACTTTCTTCCTTTGCTACAAACTTATATGTGTACATGCCTGTACATAGACACACATGTGAACATGCACAAAGCAAAGGTGATACAAAAGGAGAATCAAATGCATAGTGCACAGTCTGGGGTGGTGTGGGGCAATATAGCCATACTACTATTTTTATACATTAAGTGCCATTATTCCTTCACTCATGTGCATGCTTTATCAGAATTCAACAAAAACAACTGTTTAGCAAAGAGCTGTCTTTAAGACTGCTTTGGCATATGTGTTTCATAGACTGCTAGATGGTAGTGTGGGAAACTATATTTTAGAGACCTTTTTCTCTCCTGGCTCCCAATAAGGTCCCAGTTTATTGGATCTGGAAGTCCATGCTCAAAAATCATGACCCTGTTCCTGGTTTCCAGCTTTCACTTATTTTTTTTTCCAGCCAAAATACTGCCCCTCACAAAAAGTGAACTCCAGAAACAACTTCGTGTTCCG
>VZTM01008374.1:1144-32267 GCA_013400555.1 Jacana jacana
CTTGAGGACACTGTAATTCCTGGTAGGCTGTTCTCACAGATGTGACATTCAGGCACGCTCGTTACAGATCTATTTTGTAACTTCTACTGCAGCTTATAGCTGCGGTCTGTTGGCAAGCTTTGTTGTTTCAGCATTAGCACAGAAAGATCAGCCAACTCTTTTCTACTTGATACCATTCATTCTTGCTGCTTGACTGGTTGTTGGTTTGTGGGTTGCTTTTTTTTTGTGCCAGGACTTGAGAACGTTTTAGACAATCAGTGATTTTACAGAGCAGCCTCAGAAATCTCAGTCTTCCCTCAGAAATCAGTATCAGCTTCCCTGATGCCCAAAACCACCCACAGCCACAAATGTAAGTGAAAGAAGAAAAAGAACATATAATCAAACATATACCAAATAAAGACCAATTATTTAATTTGGGTTGATAAGAAGAATTTACCAATACCAACATACGTAGCAAAGAGAAAACCTCACATTAACCAGAGAAAAAGCAAGCACCAAACATGACTGACCTTGAACAAAATCTTAAAATTAGAGAATGGGATAGAAACTATGTGAGATGAAAGAATTCCAGAACCCCATCCTGAGAAACCAGCTATACAATATGGCTGATTTCCAGGTAACAGAGGAACCTTCCTGGAAAGAGACTTTTAAAAGACTGTATGAACAGACATCTCCAATCTAATAATAGAAGTGTAATTTGCAATGGAATCCCTTTTTTGTGAAAAAACAAATGTTTTATCTTGTTCTGATCTCTGTAATGATACTCTTTCATTAAGCATTTCTATTCTGATGCTATTACATACAATAGAGCGATACTTTAATTTATTAGTGTTTGATAAGAAGTTAAAGGTAACCATAAAGAACACAAAATATTATTATACATGAAGTCTGGGGAATTAACTTGCATAAACATAAAGGGACTTACTGTTCTAGGGACAATGCTAAATAATGCCTTAAAATAGGCATAATCAAAAACAGTAAGAAACAGGGATTCATAACTAAAAACAAGAATTATATTTGCACCAGGATGATGCATGAAGGAAAATAAATCTCTTGATGCAGCCCACACAAAAGAACTTGTTGCTTTTTTGCTTTGGGGGGGTTCAGTTGCTTGGGTTTGTTTGGTTTTTTTTTTTTAATTCACGTAAGGCTGATTTTCCTCCTAATTTACCATACTCAATGTTTACTCCAAAGAAGGCATATGGAACATTTCATTTCTACTTATTTCTGTTATATTACCAACTTTAATCACAGTGTGTCCCCCAAGCATAATGAACACCACATCTAGTTCCTATAGAAGTTAAAGGATTGATGCAGGGACTACTGAGAAACAGTCTGGTTCAATTTAGATAAGAAGTCATTATATATTTTATCATTGGTATGTTAATTTGGCCTGTTAAGTCCATTCGACAGATGGAAAAGGGGAAGCACAGTGGTGCCTGTGACCTCAGAAGGTGGAAAGCTTGTAGTTCCACACACCTTAACTGTAAGATAATGCTTCCTTTTTGAACAAAATGCAAAAAAGAATTTATCCATTCTATCATAACCCGGGGTGAAGAAAGGAACCAGCTAATTCTCACAGTATGGCTCCCAGCCACTTTCTACTAAGCAACTGTCCTAAACCCTCTACCATCCAAAAATGTTTAATTAGTAGCTCCTGATTGAGCATAGGCACAATGCATTTTACATTTCTTATTTAGATACTTAGAGATTATGTCTATAAATGAACAGCTTAATAAGGAATAACAAGGAGCTAAGTGAATGCTTTGTGTTGGTTGCTCAGTGGAAGCTGAGAAGAAACCTCTGGCATACAGCAAAATACAAGAGAGCCTGCCCAGACATACTGCACCCCCAGGAGGTCTCATGTCTCTTCCCCACCCTGCCCCACCTGGCTTTTTAACAAGTGTCTCTTTCTTTGGTTTGGCAGCATAATTTCAACAAAAATCAGAAAACAGTATGCCCCATTTGTACTGGGGTCCCCAGTATAAAACAGAAGTGGACCTACTGGAGTGGGTCCAGAAAAGGGCCACAAAAATGATCAGAGGGCTGCAGAGGCTGAGAGAGTTCAACCTAGAGAAGTGAAGTGTCAGGGGAAACCTTATAGTGTCCTTGTACAAAGGGTTTATAAGAAAGATGGAGACTTTTTACCACAGCCTGTAGTGATAGGAGAAGGGACAACAGTTTTGAAACTGAAATAATGCAGGTTTAGGCTGGACATAAGGAAAAAATGTTTTATGAGGGTGGTGAGACAAGGGAGCCGGTTGACCGGATAAGTTGTGAATGCCCCATCCTTGGAAGTGTTCAAAGTCAGGTTTGATGGGGCTTTGAGCAACCTGGTCTATCAAAAGATGTCACTGCCCACAGCAAGGGGGTTAGAACTAGATGATCTTTAAAGGTCTCTTCCAACCCAAACCATTTAATGATTCTATGTTCCACTATTTTAGCATATATTCATTATATATTTCACTAATGTACTTTGGAGAAAAGCCACAGGCTCAAAGCTTCAAAGAAAACCCCAAGAATCTCAAAAGCAATGACAAAGATTGGGACCTCATTCCTTCATAAGATCTGAGACATAGAAGACACACCGTTAGATCTGATATCAAACACCTAGTCAGATACTAGAGAGCCTATCCACAGTCAGACAGCAAAACCTTTTTGTGCAGAGGATTTAAACAAGGGCCTCCCAGATTGCAGACCTACCACCCCTGCCACCAGATAAACCTCAGTCTTGTTTCAAGTTGAGCAGGCTGCAACAGAATACATGGGCAGATTTTCTACTGTCTCAAGTTTGACAAGCATATCTTGATTCTCCTCTATTCAAAAGGCATTTTGACACGGAAAAATGGAGAAAGATGCTGATTTTCCCCAAATCAGAACTGTCAAGAAAAACAATTTTGTCTTTCTACATCAACAGAAAAGGAGGAAAGAATCACAACTTTCGGCCAGAGGGCCATGAAGTATTTTCCTCAAACTTTATTTGCTTTACACAAGGAAGTTCAGCAGAAATTCCCTCATGTAAAAGGATGAGCTGTTAAAAAATTCACAAGTGTCATGTTTCACAAACAAAAAAGGCTTGTGACTCAACACTGGACAGGAAAAGCCTATAGCATTTTAAGCCAAGTTGTTAGTTGCTAAAAAGAGCAGCCTTTTTTTTGGTTGTAAAAGAGGTATGTTACTCCCCCATCCACACCAGTGAGCAAGAGGGAACTGTCAGGGGAAAAAAAGAGATAGGAATACACACAGTCTTAATATGACAAGTTTACAGTTTTAACATCAACTGTAAGTAGCATTGTTAAAACCGGGACCACAGTTGATGCTCCTTCTAAGCAATACCAGTAACATGACAGCTAAAAAGGAGACCACAGTCATGCTAAGTAATTATTTTAAATTAGTATGTTTATAATAAAAACGATGAATGGGACAATTTTATCCAGGGAGACCTTATAGCAACCTTCCAGTATCTGAAGGGAGCCTACAGGAGAGCTGGAGACGGACTCTTTGTCAGTGAATATAGCAATAGGATGAGAGGTAATGGTTTTAAATTGAACGACGGGAGATTTAGACTTGACACCAGAAAGAAATTCTTTGCTGTGAGGGTGTTGAGGCACCAGAACAGGTTGCCCAGAGAAGTTGTGGATGCCCCACCCCTGGAAATGTTCAAGGCCAGGCTGGATGGGGCTTTGAGCAACCTGCTCTAGTCGGAGGTGTCCCTACCCAGGACAGGGGGGTTGGAAGTCGATGATCTTTAAGGTCCCTTCCTGCTTTAACCACTCCATGACTCTTATTATCTAAATTAACAGCCATACTTATTTGAAAACTATTATCTATATCTAGCATTATGACTCATAATCAGATAAAATCCTATCAAGCACAATTACTCTCTCAATACAAAGGGCAAAAACATATAGAGAAACCATGCTGACTATCAAATTCTCCAAATGGAGCCACTTAAAAATTACTGAAGTTCCACAGCTGATGCTGAGTCATGGGCACTTTCTATTACAGTTATTACTAGAGCATCTTTAATAGCACTCAGTGCTAGAAGTCAAAATGAAGTAAGAATGGTTTTTGTAACTTTCACCAAGCACAGCAGTAACTTGCATTGCTGACCTAAGCAGAATTTATACAAAAGGGAAAAAACAAAATACTAAACAGCCCCAGCTCCTCATATTGGACCTATTTTTCAATACATCAAACAAGACATGCAAAACTATGGAAAGTAGTATGAAAACCTTCTAAACCAGTATTTAGCAAGAGTCTTAAGATAATTGGAGACTTGGAGGAAGGGAGGTGGGGAATGGTATATCAAGAAGGTGTGGGAAGGCAATACGAGCAAGCAAATGATAGCTTGAAGGTCAAAGGAAGGATACCTACCAGTAGATAGAGATTCCCTTAGAGGCATAAACCCATGAACACATTCACTACCTGATCAGGCAAAAATTCCCAACACTTGGGATCGGCCTTGCCTGTCTAAGCAGTGGCTGAGAATTGTCTCCTCACATGTCTGAATGCAGCTAAAAAAGAAATTAAGCATACCCCAATCCTGAGCCAAGTAATACCTTCTCTTCTTGAGAACACAAGAGATTGAAAATCACATCTCAAAACAAACCTGTTTCCGATTCCAAGGAGTTCTCATTAGAGGCAAGCATCTCTCTCCAGGGCTCAATAACTGAAAAGCCTCAAGTTCCCCAGCTTGTCTTACCCTCACTGACAAGTTGCAGAGAAACCAACTTGGCAAATGAAGCAGTCTCTCAGGTAGCAGAAGCAGGCCTATCTGTCACAGCAGTTTGAAACAAACACAGTCTGAATGCTTTGGGGCATTCTTCTTTTGGTAAATAAAGATAATACATATGAACATGTCACAGGAATGATCTTCTACCACAAGTTACAAAGTGTTTAAAATCCATTGGAGAGTCCAATGCCACAAAAAATATTATTAAAAACGAAAGAGTCAGCCCAGTGGCCAGAATTCAGGAAACAGAGGGTAAAAGCTTTCTAAGAAGAAATAAAATGTGTTGATGAAAACTCTTTAAGCAAAGAAGCATATTCTGACTTTATCATTCTGTTAGAAGCAACCGAAAGGAAAAGGAGCACTCAGCTTTACAAATGCAGGCAAAGCATATGTTTTGGCAGCATTTGGTTGCATCCATCTACATATTGAAGCAAAAAAGTTCCTCTAAAGTACTAGTGCCCTAGTGTGGTACTGATCTATACAAACAATCCAGCTACTGATGAGTGATCATTGCTCTTTCTCTAAGGCTTTCAATATTCACAATAGATGACTGCTTGGAGCGTGCTCCAGTTTGAGTAAGTTATCCAGAGAAAGGATCTGCATTCCTAGCTGAAAAGATGATGTGGGCCTGCTCTACTATACGCGTGAAGGCTTCAGTGATCACATAGTACTTAACGCGATCTGAGCTCCAAGCAACAGAACTACAGATTTCTGGAAAGGAAGCATCCTTCAACATGCTGCTGCGGTCACTTGCACTGCAGTAGGAACTACCATGACTACTCTTAATGGTTCCAGCTTAGCTATTGCAGCTGCTCCTTGGCACAAGTCAAAAAGCACATGCAGCTCAGACTGCTCTCTATGAAACTCCTTTGCTACAGAAAGAAAAACATCCGCAGTCTTCCTTGCTTATGTTTGAGAGCAGAAGAAAGCTTCTGTTCTGGGGGCCTTCAAAAGAGAACTGGTAAGTATAATAATGCTGACCTACATGAAATTCAGAAGCTGCCTCAAGTTAGCACTTGGGCTGACCATTCGGTGATTTTTATGCCACCTTTTGGTAGGGCAAAAGTCCAAACTAACAAGGCTTAAATTTCAGCACTACTTTAAGACAAGTGATAGCTGCTCCAAAGGCTGTCTTCCTGAAGAGGTGCTACAGCCATAAATTTAAAAGGCTGACTTGGAACACTGGGGAATAGCATCACTCCAGCAAGGATTTTACCCCGAGGGCAAAATGCACCCTCACTGAGCTATGAGGAAACTCTGATGGAAGGCCTAAGACTGACAGATTCTGGAGGCAGAAAAAGACCCACTGCCACAAAAGTAAGGTCAGCACCTCAGTTGCTACAATGGAAAGAGAAGGGCAAAATTCTGCTATCCTCTTCTCCTTTGGGCCTCCTATAACAGACCACAAATCAGTGCAGCAGGAAGGGCTGCTTGCAGCTAACCCTCTGCAGACAGAGGGCTTGGAAAGTATGGACAGTAAAGAAGGTGAAGCAGTAGTACTCAAAAAATAAAACTAGCCATTTCTTTCAAGATACACACTAAACTTGTGCTTTGCCACTAAGCTTTTCTTCCAAAGTGAAGACACTGCTAAAAGAGAAAATTCACAGGTCCCAGGAGGGTCAAAGACCTAAAGAGCCAACAAATACAGGGTCTCTCCCAGTTAATTTTAGGGTTGAGGGCTTAAAATCCCCAATATATCATTGGTACATATGTAGGGCTCCCCTAAACAGAGGAGGAAGATATCTGTGAATAGCTGGAAGTGTATCAAACCTTAAGCCATGAAGTATGGCTGGAAGTTGAATGTTTTACACAGTGGACTACAGGAGGGCCATTAAAAAAAAAAAAAAAAAAAAAGATAAAAGCAAACAAGCCAAACACACAAGCAACAGATCAAAAGACAGCTAGCTGGTAAGACATGAAAAGAGCTATGACTTAAATCTGTAGGTTAGGTCAGGCTCCAGCCTTGTTAAATTCTGTGAAGTAAGAGGTCACGGAAATGTTACTGCTAGATGAAGTCCATGGTCACGAGTCTGTGGGTACATGCATCTTTTCAATCTAAGCATGCCTTTGAATAAGTGCTCAGAGGCACAGCTATGATGTTTTTTAATAAAAGTTTCAGAAGTGGAATGAAATTGACTTGATATTTCTCAGTCTGTGACTGAGAAAATAGTAAGAAGATTGCATAGTGCTTTTGCAAAGCAAACCTACAGCCTTGTAGGACAAGTGACAAAACCATTATTTCTGCCTTCATGGAGTTACAGAATATCAAAGCAAGTTATTGCTGGCATAAGAAGCTAGTGACTTGACATTTCTGGCTGATGTTTGCTTGAGTGGATATCTATTGAAAACATCTTGATAAAGGCAGCACTTCAAAGCTTTAACAAAGGGTCCTAAATTGACTGAGACCTGCACGGAAACAAGCTTTAAAGACTACGTACTCTAAGAATTTGGTTACTTTGTACAATGTACTGTTGTAAAAATTAGTTTGCAAACTACTGAGAAATAAAAGTTTCTAGAAAATTCTTCATAGGCAACATTTGGTAGAATGCTTTAAATTTCACAGACACCTTCCAATCTCCTTACCTCTTGTCCTGACAGGTAGTACGCTGCTAGAAGACCACCAATGAAGCGAATGTTGACCTCAAAAACAGACACTTCAGAATTCTAGAACAGGAAGAAAAGAGTAAACAATTAACTGGCTCCCTAATCAAAGAAGAAAAAAAATAATCCAGGCAGGGGCAGGTACATATCCTAAACCAGTATGCATGCAAGGGTTTGTACTCCTTCAATATCTAGATCCATGCTGAAAATCCTGTGCACATCTCCACAACACCAAGTGATAATTCAGTTACACCTTCAACTGATATTTAAAAAATCAAATTAGCTTTTCTCCTACTGCCTAATCATATTATCACCACAAATCGCAATTATAGTTGTTAGTGCATGGTGGGGACAAAAGCAAGGACCGTACATTTTGATGATGTGGCATTTTTTTCCTCTTACATTTAAGTACAACTCGGAATCTCTTGGGTTTACAGAATAAAGTGGAATAATAATTAGAAAATTCCTGTCATATGCCTTCTTAGCCTGAATTCCAACGTGCAATCTCAAATACAGAGCTCCATTTTAACAGTCTCTGTCTAGAAACAGCCTTTATGTATTTAGTTATT
The DNA here is from genome assembly GCA_013400555.1 of Jacana jacana. Taxonomy (NCBI): domain Eukaryota; kingdom Metazoa; phylum Chordata; class Aves; order Charadriiformes; family Jacanidae; genus Jacana; species Jacana jacana. The sequence goes on from VZTM01008374.1 coordinate 9,050, forward strand.
ACAAGACCACTAAGAAACTCAAAAGAATAAACCATTTTAATGCCTCCTCCACATTAATATCGTTGGGCTAAATTCACCAGCACATTTTGACTCATCTAACTCACCAAAAAATTAAGAAGAACTAGCTAGTTTTAGCATCTTTCTGCCTCCCTCTATGCCCCATCCCCTCCTTTGCCTGCATGCACCCGCCTGTCTCCTCCATAACTTTCTAATTTATTCAATGCATTAGATCAGAAATGTAGTTATATTGAAAGATTTTGAGGTAAGGCAGCCTTTCCTCTTATCCAGAAAAGTCACAGAACCATCAGGGTTGGAAAGGACCTCTGAGATTACCAAGTCCAACCAGNGCTCGCCAGCGCCAAGTACAGAGGCACAATCACTCCTCTTCTCCTGCTGGCCATGCGATTCCTGGTACAGGCTAGGATGCTGTTGGCCTTCTTGGCCACCTGGGCACACTGCTGGTTCATGTTACACCAGCTGTCCAACAGCACCCCCAGGTCCTTTTCTGCTGGGTAAGTCACTAGAATGTACACTATACAAGTTGACCCATCAACTAGCACAGAGTTGAAATTACATTTATAGGTATATCTTTCGGTATATCTTTCCTTTTACGCTATTTCTATGGCACCTGTGGTTCTACCATGCATTTTGCTTGTATCCAAAATAAGGAATATGTGCAAAATGCATTTATTTCAGGAAGATTATATGAATACTCGAATATCACTGATGATTAAAAGTCTAAAGTTTGAGATACTCCCATTTACATGGTTTTAGTAAAAGATGTATTTTTATTCACATACAAGTGATACAAGAATGACAGCAAGACCACAGTGTGTGACTCCACTCAATTCCTATGAAAGCAATGAATCACACACACAATGGGCACAGCGTAGAGTGAAACCAAGGAGTTCTGTTTCTCAGTAAAAGAATCTGAGATAAGCATATTTATGAATTTATATATAAATTTCAAACTATATAAGGGAATCACTCAAGTCTAGTAGATATAAGAAAACTTTAATAAGTTCAGAAGTGTTTGTTAGGAGTAATTACAGGAAGCTGTAATTGAACCTCAGTGGTCATGTGACCATCTTCCACCCAAATCCTAGATTAATTCTGCAAATTTATACTGAGATTGCCTCATATCAGACAAAGGTTACGGAAGCAATTTAGTACACCCTCATGATGGTACCATTATCACAGAATCACAGAATATCAGGGATTGGAAGAGACCTTGACAAATCATCTAGTCCAATCCCCCTCTGTCTCTGATATATTTAGAGTCTTCAGTTTTAGACTGAATAATTAACTGGCACTAACTGTATCAAGCATCGAGTAGAATTTCTTTAATGTTCACCAGTATAAAACAATAGGAAAAAACCTCAAATTATTTCTGAAAAGTAGGATATAATATATATAATACATAACATTATATATACTATAAAAACAACAATAAGCATCTGCTCAATTCTGACTGTATAATTAAATTTCATTTTGTGCATTGCTGAACGAAATTATACTTTTTTTTGATTGTTTTGGAACCGCAGGGCAAGTCCAAGGATTGAAATACAAATTCTGTCACAGTCTGTGACAGAGTCCCAAAATTAGTAATACGAACACTAATCAAGAAGGATAAAATAAGAGTAATTCCTTTCATTTAATGCTTCCAAACTCTGAGCACACAAAGAAGGTATAGATGGCACGCTGTATGGAAAGCTGGAACATTCTTCTGATAGATTCAAAACCTGCAGGCAAACTCAGAAGACTCAAGCGGCATTCTTGGTGTTAAAATATCTTAAGGACATGGGAGAAGAAGAGATTGTATTGTTATTGTATTTATACACCATGATTTGGAGGAAAAATTGTCTTTCACAGTTCAGTTATTTCCAGCTACTATTTAACAGTAAAGCCTCATTTTTATACATTTGTTAATTTCTGAGGCACTGTTGGGTCTCAATGACCACTTTTCCTTTCTTCCATTAACCCATTATAATCTGTAATTTAGAAACACAATATATAGATGTCTATTTACTTCTAATTAAAGCGTGAAGAGGTTGGAGTGGGGATTTTTTCAAAATACTTAATGTTACAAACACAGAAGTTCACTGAAGCTCACATCTCAGCTTCTGAAAATTTGAATCATAAGTTTTTTTTACATTCCAGCTGAAAAACCACTTCTGTCTCACCCCAAGAGGAACACTGGGAAAAGGACTAGGGGAACATTAGGGCAAGCTCTACTTACCACACTGAAATCAAGGTTTTTGTCAATCCACTCTTGTCCTTCTCTGAATTCATCGTGAAGCCCCATGATATAAAGAGTATCCAATGCATCTACTATGGTAGCACCCATTTGTGAGTTTCCTGCACACGAAAAGAAGGATTTCTATTATGGGTGATGATTTCATTACTTTTCTTAAACATCACAAGCATGAGAAAATAACCCAAGCAGTAGGCAAAGGAAAGTTACTACAAAGCTGAGAGTACAAAGAATAATCAAAATGAGTGAGGAATTAGCAGCCACATGAAAGGATGACATTTCTCTTTCAAACCATCAGTCCTCCGGCACAGTTTGGCTTCTGGGGAGAAAAGAAAACTAAAGATAGAAAAAAATACCCCGTCTCATCTGCTTTCCTAACTTGAACATGAGCAACCGTACTTTGACACAACAAAGGACAGAACAACGTTCAGCTTCAAAAAGCTATTAGGAATTCTAGGACAGAAGAGTTAAAAAAAGCACAGGCGAGATAAAGCAACCGGGATTCTGGGATTCTGGTACTTGCAGCAATGTCTTGCATTTCCCAGCATACACCGCTGAAACGTTCAAAGCTTTGCAATTATGGAAGCTTCCTAGTCATCAAAAGCATGGACTGACGAACAGGGAAGCCCTGGCTCGGCTTGAGTAATACAGCCCCAGCCCCAAGACGTTCAGGTCTCTGCCCGCAGGTACCTAGGCTACGAGGTGCTAATGGATTCCTAAATTTGTCAACAGTTAAAGTGGAGCATTTAGAGCCAAATAAAAATCAATGGTGCTTTACCCTAAAATGCCATTCACTTGAAACAGCAGCAACTTTGGGTGGATTGATGAGTGACTCATTGGTTTGTACAGGAAGACAGGTTGAAGAGGTTGTGAGCCACTGACCATGTCAACCACGTTAGCCTTGACTTCCTCAGGCCATCCCACCCTAAGCTGTTGCCCTTACTAGGTGGAGGTCTTTGTTTCTAGAGGAAAGCCAGAATTACCATGGGTTTATTTATTTTCACCAAGCGTATAAAGCTTCCTACACACTAAGAAAGTAACTGAATTTCACCGTTCATAGCAGTATTCTACAAAACAGGACATAACTGTGTGATTAGCAATTTAATAGCAATAGTCTCCTAACAAGTTACGCCAATTTTTTTTTTTTTTAACGTGCTTTTTTTATCCTTAATGGAATTTCTACAATGCAGTGTTCCTGCTTGGTTGTTTCTATTCATTCATTTCTGATTTTCACACGTTTAGAGATATTTTTTTCCCTTCAAGCATAACAATAACTGAATGAAGCTATCGCCACCATTATAGTTCTTTTACAGACCTAAACGGCTGATACTTACATGCAAGCATAATTTCATTTTCAGAGATTTTTTTCCCCAAATAATAAAAATTAAACACAACAGTTCCTGACAAAGTAATCACCAATTAACTTCTTCAAAAAAGCTGTGCATCTCTTTTAATTAATTTAAACTTGATATGGAAAGCCTTTAGTCAGTGGCATTATATTCATATTCAAGTACAAACGGGGACACACTACCTTTCTTAAGATTAATTAAAAGATATATCCTTTGACAAATTGGCCACCAAGCAGACCTGTAACTCTCAGGAATTGAATTCATCATGGTGTGTAAGTACTAGAAGATTTAACACCTTCAGCCAATTGACGAATTCCATTGCTTGTGCTGAAGGGAGGTCCCTTTGAGCAGAGCTACAGCATTGGCTTAACTTTGCACCTTTTCATAAGCATAAGGTGACAGTTATCAAAATTATCACTTCAAAATTACGCAAACGAGACCACGACCCAAAGGCTAACTTCAGTGTTAGCCAGCAAGGTAGTTCTGTCATAAAACTGGAATGTGTTATACCACCGTGGCACCCAAAGTAATTTGTTCCTCTATTTAAACCACGTTGATATAATTTAAAAAATACACCATGTGTTTGAATAAACATGGATACATAGCCTTAGGAAATCCTGAAAGCTCCTCTTGTAATAGTTTAAAAAAAATAGAAACCTTCTAAATTAAACACAGTGATACCACATCAGTAAGCTCTCATAGTCTATAATTGGCATGCAGTAAGGAGAATAAATTGCATGGGGATGGATTAGTGTATCATCACTGTCTCCCACCCCAGAAAAAAAGTTCAGACACCACTGTACTATCCCCAGTTTTCTACATCTCATCAGTACATTCAAGTGTCCATGGGGTATATGTGTGTGTGGACAGCAATATGCGGGGGACAAGTATATCTGCTTTCCAGCCCTATAGAAAAATCTTCAAATACACTTAATTTAAACCTTTTCCATAGTTTTCTGCACAGGACCACAAAAGGAAGACCATGGAAATGCAAGAGCCCATTATTTTTGCCGTCTCACCAGTCCATCCAGATAGGGACTGAGTGGCAAAGCTAGAGATGCTAGAGCAGAGCTCTCTCCAGAATCAACCAAAAGCATCCATCATTTCCTAGCACATCCATAATAATTGAACAATACAATTTCACCAAGCACAGACAAAAAGAAAAATTCGCTTCCAACCTCACAGGGTTAGAAGCGAGCTCTCAAACCCCATATATAGAACTCTCGCCTAAGCCAGTAGATTTCAATAGGGATTGACTTACAACCTGTTTCATACAAGATCCTCCAGCATTGTCTGCAGCCACAGAAGTGCAGTCCAATAGAGAAACCGGAATTGCTTTGCATTTTTTGAGCCAATTAAAGGTTTATACTCTAGGCTTTTGCCTGGCCACACTCCAGTAGTTTGTACAAGCTGGCCCTTCTGCTGCATTTTTTTGCCCCTTTCTCTCATCTTTTAGTTCTCCTGTTCCTAGACTCTCAAGTGTCCAACAAAACATCACTGAGCAACAAAGCCCCTTCAGCTCACATGCTCCTCCTCCCTGAGCAATGACGCATGCCCGTTTCCCAGATGCAGACCAGTAAGTATGGTTACAGTTTTCAGACTCCACGTGAGAGCTTGACTAATTCTTATCACAGTTTCTTGAGGATAGCATTTATATCCTAACCTATAATAATGTATTCATTTCTCTTCTTAGAAATAAGAAGGGTATTTAAACCAAATTAGGTTTATTTTTCCTTTTTCTTCTTAAAGGTATGGTAACTAACTTTAACCATACACCAGCCCTTCTTTCTTGCGGAAAGGCTCAGAAGAGCAACCTTTGCTTTTAAAGCTTTTGGACTGAACACATTTCCAAAAGGTCAAGAGATGCCAGTCCATAATTTGCAACAGATTGTCTACCCAGTCTTTTTCCTTTTGTGTCAATCAGGCAGCACAAAGCAAGCTAATTTCTTCCTCCTGGGTATCGAGGGGGAAGAGTCCAAGATGCAGAGCTCACACCCAAAAGTCTTGCTGCCTACAAGAACAGAAGGCAGAGCTGGACATAAGGCAACACAGAGGACAAGAGAGGTAACATAACACCTTGGCTGACCCATGTGGCAAGATAGTTACAACTTAAAACCATTCACGGGCTACACTAGGTGGTTAGAGATTAATATTAATTAATTGCTCTCAGAGTTTTTCCTAGAGGATTATGTGGAGGATATCTTGGGATTGTTCAACCTGGAGAAGTCAAGTCTCTTGGAGAAACCTTACAGAAGCCTTCCAGTATCTGAAGAGGGCTTACAAGCAAGCTGGAGAGGGATTTTTTACAAGGGCATGTAGTGATAGTGTTACCTGAAAAAAAGTTTAGAGAGGAGATACAACTTTATTTGACATCCGGTGTTAGGTGGAAATCCACAAATCTAGCACACCTTACTGGGGACATTCATCCATTATTTACACACAAAAGATTCTCATTATTCCATCTACCTAATACATAACTCCACCAAGGCTTACATATCTATTAGGATGACCAAACAGCCCTTCTGCACATGTGTATTAAATTTTTCAGCACCTGCTAAACATTTCTGTGCAGGCAGGAGCTCCCCGGTGGTTGTTTGGGTAAGGGTAGCCTTCCTCACATTATCTTTCTAAGGTACTGAGTCATCTCAGGACAGCAAAAGTTTTCTGTAAGTTTGCCAACTTTTTGAGGATAAGGATGTCCTTTGAAGTAGCCACAGCTCTGTCCTAATTGGTACTGGAGTACATACCTATGAAAGAACCGTGATTAACTACTTTTCTGTTATCCCATCCTTATCAGCATTAGCTCAGTGACTAACTATTTTCTCCCACAGGAAAGTGCTCAGTAATTAACTGATTTCAGTTACCACATGAGTATATACAAAGCAGAAGCCTGCCTTTGGTAACAACTGAAGGAAGGGTAATGGCTTCAAACTAGAAGAGAGTTGATTTAGATTTAGATACAAGGAAGAAAGTTTTTAGTCTGAGGGCAGTGAGGCACTAGAACAGGTCGACAAGGGAAGTTGTGCCTTCCCTGGCAGTGTTCAAGGCCAGGCTGGATGGGACTTTGAGCAACCTGGTCTACCGGGAGGTGTTCCCGCTCGTGACAGGGGGGTTGGAACTAGATGATCTTTAAGGTCCTTTCCAACACAAACCATTCTATGATTCTACATAATTCTTAACTTGTCCCTAAATAACAGCTTCCACTGAATTCTTCTATATCCACACTGTGGCCCACAACCTAACCAGAACATGCAATGATGTTGTCATAGCTGTCTTCCTCCACCTTAAAATGCACTGCATCACCAGCAAGGCAGCAGCTGAAATCTGATGCAGGAAAGAACAGCAAATGTTCAAAGATCACTAGCCTGTGTTAGAATCCCACATGGTGTTACAGGGAACACAGACTACAATGGATAGGCAGCTGTACTTCCCTCTCCTGATCCTGATACAAACCATTCAGACTAAAGTCACAAAGAGAAATAATTTTCTATTCGTGAGTGTGGTGGTTTGGGATTTTTTTTCCCCTTTCATAGCCATGCTAAGATCCATAAATTTTGCCTTGAAGGACAACAGGATAGTCTTCTTGGACTTAAACTGCAGAAGTTGTCATTTGAAAAGTAATGAAGTAACTCTAAATAATGAGATAATAGTTAGGAGGAGTATACACTGCTTACCACCACCTCAACCAGTCTAATCTATTATTGCTCAGGACACAGAGAGCAGATGTCTCATTGTGGTGAAAAGGGCTATAAAACAATTAAATTATAATGGAAAATAACACTCCTAGCTGAAGGCACTCCTCCCAGGGTCTGCCTTTGTTCAATACAAAGGCTCAGTTGGTCATGTTGCACATGATAATAACTGATTCCAACAGGGCTCAGTTTTACAAATGTCAGATTAGGAAGTTTCCTTTCCATATAATTATAGTTCTAGTTGATTAAACTCCAAATTTAATGAAGTTTGGCTAATGAATGCAATGCTCATTCTTCTAAATAAAACAGAACATCTATCATGAGCTAATGAAGAAATTTAGCAGTGAAATAGCTCAACTATTAACAAAAACGTGTACATTCTCCTTAAGCAAGAGCATTACTCCAAAGAACTGCAAAATAATAAATCAGATTTATATTTAGGTAGGCTTCACTTTCCTGAGATTAGACAAATAATTCTTTCACCTGATAGCACATAAATCTACAGGTTGAAATATCTAGCAACTCATATGACTAAGTGTAAACAGCAGGGCCATTTAAAGAAAAAATGCTCTTCCTATCTAGAATTCTTTCAGTATGTCAAAGTGCTCGATGAAGAACTGGTTTATTTATACCATTTTAAAGTCTCACAAGAGACTATCAAAGTACAGGGAGACAGATCGTTGTCATGTGTTCCATGACAAAAGGAATCTGAAGAAAATAAATAGAGCATTTTCATTATATCATAAGTACAGAGATTTAGAGAGTCTGATACCAGCTTCAGGGTTGCTTAGCTTATTTATTATGGGAAAGCAGAAAAGACTCTAAAGCAATGATGTATTAGAGAAAATATGTGAGCCAGCATAGATAAATCACAATAGGAGAAGACTGTGCAAATTTGAAACACAGTGACACTATGTAAATAAGGAACAAGATGACAAATTAAAACTCTATGCCAGCAAACTTAAGTCATGGACTCCAAGTTGAAAAGTAATCATCACATAGGTGTTTCACAGAAACTTTGATTATTTGGCATGTCACCCATACCTACTCCTTTCTTCAACAGGTATACACCACACACAAACCTCATTTCTTCTGAAGAACACTCCCACTGGGGCTTTCATGAGCCCAAGCTGAGGGCTGAGCAGGTGCTCTGGGTCTGGCTGGGTTGAAGTTACATTTCTTCATAGAAGCCTGTATGGTGCTGCACTCTGGATTTGTGACTAAAATAGTGTTGATAACACACCAGTTTTGGCTATTCCAGAGCAGTGCTTCTACGGCCATCAAGGCTCTCTTCCCTCTCCCCCCCACAACCCCCTCCCCGTTACACGTGTGTTAGTGTCTTACAACATACTTGGCATTTATCCAGAGACCAGTTACAGGAGTAATCTGAAGGAAATATAGTCTATTCAAATGGATCACCAAGATGCACACTAGATCAGAGAAGGGCTGAAACAAAGTCAAGGAAACCAGCCTAAGGGGAAAAATTACCACAAGGCCATTCTGCCTCCAAAGAAAATGATATACAAGAGGCACGCAGAACCATTCTTACCCTTCTACTTTATGCAGCAACTGAAAAGGACATAATTTATTATTAAGCAGAAAAGATTGCAGATCAAAGACCCAGAGGTGAGACGCTCATCAGTTCCTTTACAATCAAGCTAGGGTTTTAATATTTCCTAACCTAGAGAAAAAAAAACATAAAGGAATCTAATAGAGAGTCATTCTTGTTTTCATGGACCCCCTTGCAGCTACCACCACCTGCTAGGCTTTGATGAAAGCTAAAGGAACTGGCAAGACCGCTTGAGGAAAAACAAGCGGTTGGATACGGTAAAAAGTATAGGGGCTATTATTGAAGTCAACTGCCAACTATCACTGTGTCAAGACATCCCTGCTATGGAAATAAGTTATTTTATACTCCAGAAACCCAACTTCTCTTCTTAAGCATTAGAAGCTGCAATCTGTAGTTAGTTATGTGTAGAGACTAGAAGAAATGAAACAGCTCTCACCCTCAAAAGAGCACAGCCAAGAGGATGATGCTACTGATGGATAAAACGGTAAGATTTGAACCTTGAGTGACAAAAATAGTATTAGTCTCATAGGCACCTGTATCCAGTTCTTGGGTTTTTTCAGGGCCCTGGACAGACATCATCTGCTAGAAGCAGAACCTACTCCTACTGGTCTTCAATTTGCAGTGTGCTTAATAATGGGTGGGAGGAGAACCAACTTGCAAAAGGAACCTAAGAGGACCAAAGTCTCAAGGAGATGATTTCACTTAATCCCCAAGTTAAATTTCTGCTCTGGCCAGTGACCTGAACTTCAGAGCAGTCCAATGCTACTGTCAGAGTAACCTGACAACTGGGATGTGCCCAAACATAGAACAGATCCTTCCTATTCTATCACAGTGATTTCAGAAACAAAAGCGGAGCATCCTCAAGGAAGTATGTTTTGGCACACTTTGAACCTAAAAGATTGCTTGTTTTTCACACAGGCAGGTGTTCTAAACCCTAGCAACAGAGTGAAAATGCTTCCTTGATAGACTCAGCCTGACATTAAACACAGAATTATTATAGTCTAGAAGAAATAAATGTTCTTGCTATTGATATTTCTGCCTGCCCAGCTTCAGAGCAGCTGAAAAGTGCAGACTGGGCAAGGCTGTACTGATGTAGGGAAAGTACAGGAATTTCTACTCAAAAGAATAAAAGAATTCAAGCATTCAGACTGCAGCAACAGGATTTCTTAATGTGCTAGACAATTACAAATGTGGTAGAAAAAAAAATGGATAACATGAAAATTAAAAGCAAACAATTTTCAACCCAGTATTTTGTATCTCTAATGAGGCTCTGGCAATACAGCTGCCACCACTGAAGCACACGCCACTTGTAAAATATCTTAATGACTCAGAAGGAACAAGATAACGCTTAGGAAAATGAATTAAACTTTTGAACAACAGTTTAATTCCACGGTGAAAACGAGTACCTCAAAATTAGTCAACGAAGCCATACATTTCATACAAAACTGCAACATATGATTTCAGCTCAGCCGTAATACGCAATGAATAAGCCTTTAAGTATCCATGAAGAAATCAATTGCCTTTAACATTTTAGGCTAATTAAGAAAGCGGACCAAAGAACTAAGCATGTTGATTGCTTAGTTCTGTTAAATTGCTGATAATAGACAACATGAAAAGGAGTTCCTAATCTTTTGTACCAGACAGTGAAGTATTTTTAGCATATAAATAACATTAAATAATCAACTGTAATGCCTTCCTTAATTTTATAAATGAAGTAGTAAGGGAAGTGAAGGCCTGAAGTGTATGCTAGTCTTTGAATCTATTAAAAATGGGGACCTGCAGGTACATGTTATTAAATCAACAAACTGCTGCTTAAATAGCTACTTCCCTTAAGATCCAAATTTAAAAACTTTGTCTAAGAAGTTATACTACACTAAATCTTCCTCTTCTCTGCTCTTCACTTGATTGCTTCACTTTGTGCTCTCCAACTAAATCCTACATAGCCCTTCAGCTTAATTCAAAATTCACACAAGCAGGAGTTGAATGCAGCCCCTCTAGTACAAAGCCTGAATGTCCTCAAAACTAAATTTGAAAAGGGCTTAGCATATTAATACCAGAACATTTCAATTTTTCATGTTGCTTTCCAGTCCTTTCCTTTTTTTGTTTTGTTTTTAAGCACAAACACAAAACTGAATTACTGTAGATAGCAGGAGGAAAGAGTTGACTGTGTGCAGACCGTAATTAAGATTAATACTGGAATTATGATCTAAGTTAGTGGAAGCTTAAGACCTAGTGATAACTGAAAGGCCCTAATGTCAGGAGAGAAAGATTAGGGTGAGGAAAGGAACGAGGGAGAGATGATGGCATTGAGTACAAAGAAGGTGATAGAAGTGTATCAGATGGGAGGCAAGAATAATGGCCCAGAAGCGATGGTGGTGGCAATCAGCTACACACATGAAGCAGTCAATCAAAACTAACAAAAAATTCAGACCAGGAGTAACTCTGTTTTGAGAAATGAGCAAGTGGAATATGGAAGGGAAGAATACCTGTGAACAATAGACCAGAATGCAGAGTCTATAGACAGGCAGCAGTCAGCTAAACCCAACAGCAAGAAAAGCAAGATTAATACTTGTCAGTAAAGAACAGAGCAAGATGTTATCTGATTTTGAGTATGGTTGCGTGACCTGGGTGCAGAAATCTTATGCACGAAGCAAGCTAAGTACTGATCTTCTGAGATGGTGAAGATACACTGTAAGCTAAACAGTGCCATCTCAGCAGTAAGAAAAGAATCTCCCAAAAATGTACCTCTGATAGAAAAGCTTGTGTGACATAATAGCTGTCTTTAGATAATCAAAAGCTTGAGCTGCTTCCACACATTTTGGTCCAAGCTACATTCTAAATTGCCTTTAAGACAGCAAAAGAGGAGCTAATTTAAGTTTAGTAGCCATAAAACTTCATCAGAACAGTGCAAAACTGTAGTGAACAATACCCAATAGAAGACAGAGTGTATAAGGCACACACACAGTTCTGCACTAGTGTGGCTGAACTGCTTCTGAATTACAGCTTCCTCATACATCTGATGGCTCCAGAAGATAAAGTGTATTTGCTTCTACCTCCCACTTGGTACACAGGTCCACGTTGTTGTCCTTACCATATTTAGTTTCAGAGCTCAGAATGCTAATCCTTGTCTAGTTGTCATGCTCATTTACCTAATATTTTACCACACTCCAGAATAGACTGCATAGCCTTAAGTTCATTTCCTTATTACGCCTTCTGTTATTAATTGTAAAAGTTAGGAAACAAGTTTAAATTCAGGAATAGAATGACCACAATCTAAATAATTCCCAAAGCAAAACAAGTCTAAGTCCAAAGATTCCCACCTAGAGACAAATATTTTTCTCCTCAGAACAAACCATCTGGTTTGTAAGTGAAAAATAGAATATGATGCTATTAGAGGGAACAAAAATTCTCAATTTGAGCCTGAGCCCTGAACTCTCATATGTCTTAATCTCTTCATTACCATTAGATGTAGATATTTACCTCACTATTCTATAAGGCAGGTTATAGAAATAAGGTGTCTTTATCTAATTTCACTTTGCATCTGTGGGGGTTTTTTTAAAGGTAGAATTTTCAATCTTCTGAATGGGAAGGATTTAAGAATTTAATAGGATTTAAGAACATAAATTCAGAAACGTGTAGAAAAGCCACTGAGAACAGCTGCCTATGAGCTAATACAAACTGGGTGAGAAGATTTCAGTGGGAATACTGTATTATTAAAAAGAAGAAGAAAAGACAACAGCTGGTCGTGGTGAATCTTCCCAATAGGCATAGACACACTTGTGACAGTTGGATAAAACAGCTCTAACATTCAAAAAATATTCTTAGCTAACCACATTTGTCTTTATCTATGGCACCAGTACTGTAAAATAGTTAAGAGGGAATGTACTGCCAGATTGCTTCCTGCCTGCACAGATTTGCAAGTTTTAGAGAACAACCATGCTCTAAATAAGCACCATGTCTATTGCATTGTAGCAGAAGAGTGTTTACAAAACACTGTTTGCACAATTAGCAGCAGCAGAGGGCAGCTTTAAATTAGATGAACTAAGGAAAAGGCAGAGATTTTGTCAGGGGAAGTCTTGCCTTAAAATCAATGTTACAGTCTTTAAGAATTGAACTTGCATATGGACTGAATATATACAGAGGGTATGCCAGAACTTTTCTTACCAAATGCCTAAGTTTCCTCAAACTCACTTGCCACAGGATAAGAGAAAATTATTCTCACACGGATGAATAATTGTTTAAGAGATAGGAAGTGGGATAAGCATAAACAACCAGTTATTACTGTGAGGGGAACCCTCAGTGGAATCCTACAGAGATGAATGCTTGGACACACTATAAAATAATTTTAAAATATTTATAAATATTATCATAGAATCATATAAAGGTTTGGGTTGAAAGGGACCTCAAAGATCATCTAGGTCCAAATCCCCTGCCATGGGCAGGTACATCTCCCACTAGAGCAGGCTACTCAAAGCCCCATCCAGCCTGGCCTTAAACACTTTCCAGGGAAGGGGCACTGAACATAGGGGCAATTCATACTTATAAATCATTTAGAAATGCTGGATGAAGATTTTGAAAAGCAATGCTACTGCAGAAAACCCTATCTAGAAACTTATGGAGTTTCTAGACTCCATAAGGGGCCCAAAAGATGCAAAATACAATTCCTGGGAAAGGAACAGTGAACAAAATGGAAAACAGAACAAAGTTTTAGTCTTCCTCTCAAAAAAAGAAACCCAAAACAAAACAAACAAAAGACCCCCCCCAAAACCACAAAACTTTAAACAAAGAAAGGACATAGTGTATAAGGTATGAAAAAAAAAAGTATGTATGAAAAAGGACTTAACACACCAAGACTCTCCATGAAAGACAGGCACAAACCTAAGGGCATGTATGGTTCTACAAACTCATGAATGGCAAGGAAAAGATGAATAATGGGTTAGTGCTTTCAGTACCAAAACTAGTCACCTAGGAGAGAGTAAGCAGACTTCAAAACCACAAAGTCTTCTAAAGAATACAGAACCAAACTATGGAACCACTCATTACGAGTAATGCTCACCCATAATAAGCAGGTACTCTTAAGTTTCATAGACTCAAAATCATGGAAAAATAAACTACAAGTGATAAAATAAAACTTGCTGCCTCTGACCGCAGAAGCGCCAACACTGCACAAACTTTTGTAAGCCCAGAGAGTACTCTGAGAAACTCACTCACCACAGGCTTTTCCTGCTCCTGCATTTCTTCCCTAGGGTACCTGCTGTGAGCAATTTTTGGAGGATGAGTAATGATCATGTTTGATCTTTCATCTGACCTGAAGGAACTTTTCTTGCGCTACCAGAACACTGTTCTAATTCCAAATTTGGCCAGCAACTCTTGGGAGTTCTGTTCTTTCTTAAAAGTTTCTTCCCAAAATCTGTGTTACTGGCAAAAAAAAAAAAAAAAAAAGAATTCATTCAAGATACGTATAATATTCAACATTGTCCCAGTATAGTCACTCATTACTGATTTTGCAGAGGACCCAGCTGCATAGGCCTGTCCTAAGGCCAGCTTAATTTACTTTAAAATTGAATAGAACCTGAAATACAGAGATTGGTATGAAATTTGCATCATGAAATTACCTCTTTATTAGTTAGTGTGAATCGATTTTCTTTCCCTTTCATTTGACACAGGAAAAAAGGCAGATTACCTGTGCATGTACGGTTAAGATAAAAACTACTACTCATCAAGTATTCTTTTTTTCCATCAACAAGAAGTCAAGAACACATTTGTTTACAATTATGCCTTATATTCCTCTTTTGTTTTCATGTATCCTCCACATGGATTCAAAGACTGAAAACTTGCACAGAAAAAGGATGTTGAGCAGTTGTTTCTGCTGCCTGTCCCTGCATTAGTATTTTACAATGAGAAGACACTAGAAGTTTTTTAACCATATTTTCAAAAGGTCATCCCTCAGTTTTTACTTCAGGGTGCATCATCTAGTTTCTTCCCACTAAAAGTGTTTGTCTCCATAATGCTTATAAACCTCCAGGTTTTTTGGCAGCTAAAAAAAAATTAATATAATAGCAAAACAAAAGGCCCATGAAACCTGACAGCCCTGACACTCAATTACATGAACTTCAAAAGCACACAACAACTAATCAGATGACAGCAGATAATACTGCCAGAGCAACTCAGCAAAATAGCTGTTACAATGACAGATAACAAAAATGTCTGATGAATTAATAATTATTTCCCAGGGTAATTAAAAAAAAAATAAAATGTTAAAGCCCTTTCTTGTAGCACTTACAAGAAATATTCCACTTTTTCTAGACCACAAAGAATTCTTATTCCTCTCCCAAGCTACACTGTACTTGCCAAAAACACTGGAAAACGAGTCTCCTTTGCCTGACTCAGCTCCTTCCCACAACAGCCTCACGCCCTTACAGCCTGACAAATGCATTTTTCTCAGTGGGGTTTGGGAGCATTGCTGCTCCTGCTCCCTGGCACAGTGGAGAAATGCACTGTCAGATCCCCATTGCTTAGCAACACAGATCTGCAGCAAGTAGCTTCCCACGCTGCGGCAGTGGGCAGTTGGTAGCTGGCTCAGCAACTTTCTCCCAGACCAGGGGAGTTTACTGGTGGTGTCGGTAGCAAAAAGCTAAGAGGGGCTGTGCAGCGAGCCAGCCAACAGGACACGCTCAGCAAGGTGGCAGACACCAAGTAGCCTATTGGCAAGTGAAAATTCAGCTCACTGAGTGTCCCAACTGAGTCCTCCAATTGTTCCTTCGGACACATCTTGCTCGTTAGCCAACATACATCTTAGAATTTCATTCTTCTGTATGTATGCAGCAGCAGCAGTATATTACGCTATATGACACTGAATACGCCAGACAAAAATACCTCATAAAAGAGACAACAGCTGTATTTGTGTTTGTCGTGTTAGGGAAAAGATATGCCCCTGCATTGCAGCCTTGAGGCTCTACTAGATAATAAACACAACCACAATGTGACTTCATTGACAATTTTCTCTTCCTCCCAGCATGGATTCCGAGACAGAGCCCGCAGACATCGCAGATTAAAATTGACCATTTGCATGGCATGCAAGATAAGAGAACGGCAGGGGCCCGGAAGCACTACAGACACAGGAGACAGCTCTAGTGTGACAAAATACAGAGTAAGAGTTTCATTACACCTTTGTGCATGAGAATGAACATGCCTGTATGCAAGCACTTACAACTTTAAAACCCTGCCTTAACTGCACTTACAACTTTAAAACAACTCATTCTGCCTTACAACAGATCTTTTCACACCCTTGAAAGCAGACCAAGGCATATATCTTTTTCTGTATGTACAGATTATCAGATCATCTTCACATAATGCAATTCATCCCTAGACAGAATATGTCCAAATGCAAGGTTTAGAAATAACCTGCTAGCAGCACGGCATGTTTATAATTTTGCAAGCTTTCATATCGTTATTTTGTCATGTACTTATTACCTGACAAACTGCACATCCTAGCTAACATCACTAAAAATAAAATAAAAATATCACAAACACCACAAATTTCAGAACTCTAATTTCAGAAGGCAGCAGGCAAGACAACAGATTTTCAGTTTTGCTGAGGACTATGTTCCAAGTTGCACAAGGATTGTGGTCTGTCTTTATTTTTTTTTTTTATTCCTTGAAGTAATTCCAGTTCTCAAATAAACACTTTTCTCTTTTTTTTTTTTTTGTAAAACAAAGATTGAAGACAGATACAAACCCACTAGCACAAACTGCTCAATTTAACTCACAATGAAGCGTCCTCAAAGCTTGTGCTACAGTAATTAGTTGATAAGATATTGAGGTAAAAGATGCTGCAAATACAGGGTTTAAAACTGTGTGTATCTGGACTGAGTCATTTTAATAGCGTTTCCTTAAGATGTTCACCTAGGGGTCACCAGACAAATTCAGGGACAAATTAAAGAAGCATGTTTCAGATGGTTACTCTGATCCTCAAAAGCAAAGCAAATCAGATTTCATTACAGCAAGCGCCTCCGACGATACCACCAACTACTCTGGCTTTAGCTAAAGCCAGCAAACTTCTCTGAAGTAAGGCTCAGTGGTTGTCATGCTTCCTCATTATCTTACATGCATCATTTTCCATCAGCCTTTTCTCTTCACCCTTTGTGTACTAATGAGAACTTGACCCAGATCCCACACAACCCCACCTCTGTAATAATGCCCTGTGGCTGTCATCAAATTATTCCAGCAATTTAAGCAGCCCAACAAAATAGTTAGCTTTCTTTAGCTTAGCTGCTACAACCACCAGCAGAGCTGCAAATGGAAATTTAAACTGGAAAGAAATTATACCTCTCTGCTATATTTCCTCCTTGACTTTTATATTTTATCTTATACGGTAGGAATAAATAACGAATCTTGAGATTACCATCCCCCTCAAAAACAGGCAACTTTCACAAAAATAGGAAGAAGTTATCACCCTGTTTCACCAACATAGAACCTATAATGATTTGTTTCATGTGTCATCTAAATGTAAATATCTTTAAAAGTCCATCAATTCCCAGGTTCCCAAATCAGTACCACATTACTAATGCTGTGCCACAGCTGTTGAAGAGGTACTATTCAAGATTTTAACTACTGACACTTTTAACACTTTAAACAGGCTCTGCTTTATAATTTACAGTCATCAGGTCAAACACCTCCAAAACACCGAAAAAAGCTTGTATCTGCAGGTCAACTAAAGCAACCCCAGCAGGTTTTGTTACAAAAGTCAAACTAATAACTAGGGCAGCCCACAAATGTTCTTGCTGGCATGCTTCAGTGAGGTACAGAGAATCTTGCCTCTTTTTTTTATCACTTTTCCTTATTTTTTTTAAAGGCTTAAAACTAGGGTTTATGAGAGGAGAGCAGACCACCTCCTCTCTCCTTCTCTGAACCCGGCTAGATCATGCAACGCTGGGAACACCAATGTTCCTCTTGGCCTATAGATACAGATATACACTATCTCAGGGAGGAAGGAGAGTCCAATAGGGAAGATTCGCCTTCTAAATTGAATCACGTTTGCTTCACTTGAGTGTTACCAGTAAACCTGATTTCCCAGAGGTTCAAGCAGTGTCAACCAGTGATACCATCTCCTTGCTGAATCTCACAGACATGCGGTGCAGTGAAACGGAAGGACAATCGTCAACCACTCACCAAATCAACAGTAGCTGGTTCTATTTTAGACTTGGTATATACTGAAGACTAATGTATTTCAGAGAAGTTTATCATATGAAATATTCTTGAACAGAGCAACCATAACATGATACAGCTAAAAATGACACTAATAGCATCTGGATTTTTAAATGCCAAACACTTAAGGAATCAGCTGCTAGAGGTGTCTGGAATAAGAGGATCAAAGACTTAAATGTGAAGAAAACCTGCAATTCCTTTCAAACAACAATGACAAAACTCCAAAGAATAAGCATTCCAAGAAGAAAAAAACATAGTCATCCTCCAGACTCATTAGGAGACATGTTAGAAGCAAGCAAAAGATGAAGGGAAAGTAAATAAAAACACTAGAGTACAACTATAATTCCAAATTGCTTCAAATATTGTCTGTCACATTAAAAAAACTTTTTCCTACCATATAAAGAAAACCCCTCACTTCATAGAGTCTAGGTTACAAACCAAGGCTGGTCTAATATTATACTTGGCAAATTAAACAATGAAATTGCATGTAAATTCAAAAGCAAAGACTACATCAACATACAGGTGAACATTTTCACAAGTATTTTCATTGTAGGACCCAACTTCATCAGCCAGAGAAAATATAAAGGGAAGCCATGAAATAGAGATAGCGTACAACTAAATGACAGGAAGAGATTCTTCAGCAGGGATTCTTCTAGTAAAAATTAAAACAATGTCAATGTACAAAGTAGCAAAAAGAAGTTGTCCAAGAATACTATACAATACTCCAGGAACCTAAGAAATGTCCTTCTCTTGGGTCACGGCAAAAGCCTGTTGCTCCGATCTTCTCTGCAGCTTAGACTCTTAGACTCTTGCATTTCACTCATTAAACACCAACAACTCAACCAATCCAGATACCTTTTTCTCCTGAGCATGCTAACTTAATCACCTTCCCATCTCCTTAGACAACTCCATCTGACCCAGTCCGTTTCTTTATAAAGGAATGTTGTCACAGAATTGTCAGAGAATTGTTGGAGTTGGAAGGCACCTCTGGGGATCATCTAAGCCCAGCTCCCCTGCTAAAGCCTGGGAGCTTTAGAGCACATTGCTCAGGACTGCAGCCAGGTGGGTCTCAAGAATCTCCAGAGAAGGGGACTTCACACCCTCCCTGGGCAGCCTGTTCCAGTGCTCTGGCACCCTCACCAGAAAGAAGTTTTTCCTCATATTTGAATGAGCTTCCTATGTTCCCGCTTGTGCCCGTTGCCCCTCATCCTGTCACTGGGAACCACTGAAAAGACTCTGGCTCAATCCTTGAATATAATGGAATAAAACAAGTATCAGCCTTCACACAATACTGGAAACGTAAGGAACCAGATTCCAGTGTGTGACCAAAAGCCAATCTATATCAGGCTTGAAGAGGTTTGCTTGCAGTAAAGGTGAACAGTCCTCATTGCAGACAAGACTTGTATAGAAGCTGAAATTATTCTCCTATAGATTTAAACAGGCTTCTATGCCCTAGAGGTCTGGGGGGAGAGGATTTATTTGTACATAGTTTTTTGGTTTTGTTTTGGTTTTGTGTTTGTTGTTTGTTTTTTTAAGTATTGCAGAAAGTTTAACTCAGAGTTCCTCATGCCATTGCTGGGAGCAGAGGAAAGGAGCAGTGTGCCTACTTAAAATTCCTTTCCCTTCTCCATGTGCAGCACTTAAGGGTTGAAGTTCATCATGCAAATAGATTTGATTAAAAAGCTAGTTTTGATATAAAGAAAATCACTTGCTTATTTTGGAATTGAGTTTCCTTGGCAAGTTTACTTTTTCCCTATGAATGACAACAAAAAGCTAACCAAATTTTGATTTAAGTCAAAATAATTTATTCTGGGTTCAGGCACTAAACACAGAAAACCAATAACACAATCCTAATCTGCATTTCTATCATCCACAAGAAAGAAATTCAAGTTTTACAGCCAGATAAATAAAACAAACATCAATTACAATGAGAACCAGCCTCACACAAAGTCAGTAACCAATTGCCTTACAATAAACATCTTGTTTTCAAGCAAACTATTATAACCAATTCGAGCATATTTCAGGTGTACACAGTATATATGCATTATTCTTTATGTAAAAAGTGGTTATGATAAATTTATACCTGAGATACTGGTGAGTGGATGAACATAGCATGAAATCCTGAAAAGAATTCAAAAAACCCTAACCTGTGTGCCTTTCAAAATAAATGTGTGAACTTCATGGCTCAGTCATCTCAGATGCTGTGCATTCTGGACCAAGCCAGGCTTAACCTTAATCACTAACATCAAGGTTATCTGTTTTGTTATACCACAGGATGAATCTTCAGGGCTCAGTTCTCAATAGTTACAACCAGGTTTTTTGAACCATCAGTCCTACAGAACTGGGGACAGAAATGAGTCTTTCCTGGCTGGTGTACCAATAAATTGCTCGTCACTTTCAGATCACTATTCGACTTATTCTGTCCCAGTGCATTTACACTAAAAAAGCAGTACTGCAGCAGACCACTGGCCTTTTAAGGAAGAAAAGTCATCCCAGCCTGATGGCACGTACGCAACACAAGGCTCTTCAAACTCTTGATCTTTACCTTCTTCATGTTTCGTACTATTCTAAATGCCATTTGCAACACTGATATTCACACTCCATTTGCTCACATATTTTCACTCCATCCCTTGAATTTCTTCAAAACTTGCCCCTGTCCTCAAACTCCTCTATTTTGAATGTTGTTTTGGTTTTATTTTTTTCCATTCCAGTCTACAGGTTCAAGTCACACATCAAGTAACAGTGTCTCTTTTGCCTTATCCGGATCCTTTTTAAAAGCTGCTTTAAATTTCATCTTGGTACTAGCAGTTTTTCAGCATCTTGCACACACATTTTGTCTTGTATCACATTTTAATGGAATTAAATACAAAGATCTAGACAAGATGAGATTGTTTCTTTTAACAACAAACTTATTTTAATTCTGTCCCCAAAATATCATCAGTACACTGTAAAATGTTTTGCATATATATACGTACACAAAGTAACACTGCACACTGACACAGCTTAGCTTTTGCAACAACAACAACATACTACTCTTCCAAGAAAGATAGTTTAAGAAAGTAATTGATTGAAGTACCATTGAAATAAATCGATACACTTCTGTCATCCTTCCTTCAGAAGATTTATACTAAAACAGGATTTGCTGGGAAGCTTGGGCAGACTTTCAAGGAGGATAGCATGGACAGAAATATTGAAAAAAAAAAACAAAAACAAAAGACCAGAAAATATAGCCTACCAAATATGTTGGTGGAATGTCCTTTCCGGGCAATTGGTTTGAGCTCATTATGTCCCCATCCATATTGCCTATAATTGTCCCAGGCATGCTTCATCATCTAAGAGACGGAAAAAATAGGATTTGATTACATTATAAAACTACTTTGTACGAATACAATATTTTACTCCTTACTTGAGACTTCATCTTTCACAGTCGTCCCAGCACACTTATAATTACTTTGCTACTATTTCAATCTGTTACAGAAATCAGATTATACAGCATGAATATATTTGGTAACAACTTCAAGTCCATTTGACTTGAGCTATAGAGCCTAATGCTCTGCATTAGCTTATCTTTTTTTTCTCTAAATATATGCACAGACATTTAAGAATTTAAGCATAAGAGATGCATTTAAGCTTAGGAATTGGTGCAAAACACTGGCTAATGTCTAAGACACTATCCAAAAGAGAAAACCAAAAATCTCCTGGTATCAGAAGCATAAGAGGGATTTAGTTACACTGGCACATCCAAGTATGACTAAACAATTTTGCAAAAAGGAATAATAAAATTTTTATTAGCACCACCTACTTGACAAAGATATACATTTATACAGCCTCTACCGAAGATATGCCAAACACTTCACTCTTTAGAAAGTATAAAGAACAAAGCAGGATAAAATTATTAGCATTTGCTCCACAAAACAGTCTTAACTTTTTAATATGTTTCCACCAGCTACTGTAGAAAACTACATCCAAAAAACAAAAGGTCTTGCTGACCTACAAGTATTAGTTTGTACCAGCCACTGAGCACTGCTTTTATGCATTTGCTAATTTGTTTAAAATCCCTGCTTGTTTGCATACAGAAGAAACTCAACAGCAACAAAATTGCAAAGCAAATGTAGTAAAAAAAAAATAAAAAATCAAATATTATTAGTACTTTAAAGAGATCAAATCAAAGAAAGTAACAGTAAGGAATCAGAATCCAAAATACATTGCCCAAGACACAACAACAGTTAGGAACAAATCTGTTCTAAAACAACAGCCATGCAGCTGTATCTACAACTCTACGCCCATTTTATTTTCCTATGTCTTAGAAAATGGTATTAAAATACTGTTAATAGAAGCAACCCTTGGCCTTGAAAATTCACAGAACTTAAATCACAACACCCACAAGTTCCAAAATGTTAAGAAGAGAAACTATCCTAGTGTAACTAACAGACTAATACTAATTCTTTAAGAAAATTATTTTATCAGGGCAAAAAAGGTTTTTGCTAAGATTTACAAGACTGTAGTTTTGTTATTTTAAAGAGAGTTGTCATACTCAGGAAACAGGAGTAAACAATCAGATGCTACCTAAAAGCTAAGGTGCCACCAGTTGCCTTACATGCTCTACCTCACATACAAGCAGCTCTCTCCTCTTACTGAGTTCAGGATTTAGTAGAACTCACATCCTGTAATCCCAAATCTTTCAAACTACATCTAAATCGCCTGCTGAGACATACAAAACAAAGTCTCTGCCTCCCTACAGCCATCAAGAGATCCCTGTCCAACCTACATGGCTGTAATTCTGTTTAACATAAGCTCCCTCCAAATTTCCCATAGCTCAGTTAATTCATTCCCAGACAATAAATATGAACCACAGCAAGCTATTTGCACAGGCCCAGTCGCTGGGAAGCACTCCTGTGTTAAACTGACATCAACCCTGCTATGTCCTTCTCAAGATGCCAGAGGTCCCACTCCTACTGCTTGTCATTTAAAGTCAGCTCACACATGGCTTTTGGTATTTGCACTAGAAGATTCTCACACGTGATTAGGCAATAATACTGTATAGTTGCTTTTAGTGTCATCAACCCATAATTAAGAAAAAGAAGATGCAAATATTAAAAGAGGAGAGAAAAGGTATTTCATTAGCATTCACAAATTCCTTAGCATT
>VZTM01008376.1:3427-25866 GCA_013400555.1 Jacana jacana
AATGACAAAGACTTTACATTCCTCATCTTGCTGACTAGCTTACTGTCAATTGCTTGGTTGCTTTTTATTAAGACAATGTTTTGTGCTATTATTTTTTATTTCACTTATATTGCTCGTGTACGTTTAAAACTGCTGTTCATCTTGCTGCTCAGGGCTTTCTGCAGCACAAGACGTACATGAACTATGACTTAAAGATGTCTATGGAAGAACTGGAGAGCTGGGAACTATGTGTTCACATAGCACCATGCATTAAATTTTAGAGACTTGGATTGAATGGTAGTGTAAAACTAGAGGAAAATAACGTGCTAGCAGTACGTGCTGTGCATGTAGTTGCCCATGTCACAGAACAACACAATGGGGGGCTGCTAGCCAAGCAGAGACCCCAAGCTAAATGAAGAAAACCCATACAGAATAGTCAGAGGAAACTTGCATCACAATCAGTGCCACGCAAGTAATTTAAGAGTTACATTTCCAAAGAGTTGTCCAGGGACTAGGATGAGTCTGCCGATTCCACTTTACCTGAACCACACTCTGACTTGAGACTTGCCTGAAAAGCTGGCAAAGTAATGGACTCTGCCACAAGTCTCAGCTATATTCTTCAGTGTGAGTATTCACTGCAGTAGCCAGGCAGGGACCTGGAGGATTAAGGTATCTGCATCATTTGCTGCATTATCTCCTAGGGGAGATATCCAATATCATATTATTACCATTGGACTCAACTTAAGAGGCACTTTCATTTCTCTACAGTCAGTTATTTGTCAGAGATGGCTTGACTTTGGCCATATAAGAACCAATCCATACAAGACTCATTAGAATTGTAACTGCAGATAGATTGCACCTTTGTCATTCTTTGGTTAAAACAGTTCTGGGAAAGAGGTTTGCATTTTTAAAACAAAATCAACCAACCTTCATTTGGGATCATCATCTCTACTTTACTCTAGACAAGTCAGGAGTCACTAAAGAGAAGTTAGGTGGCCAAGCCATGATAGTACCAGAATAGCATTTGCAGAAGTATAACATTCATGCTGAGCTCCACATCTCAAACACTAAACAAGTCTCTGCTGAGAGTCTGTGGTCTCAATTAGATATTATGGCTCAGGACAAGAGTCTTCAGGTGTGTAATCCATTTCTTAAGATGATTTTATGACTTGTGAGGCAGTGTGATGTCCAGACAGGTCCTGGGTCACAAGACTGCTGTGCCAATATCATGGTTTAACACCAGCCAGCAGCTAGGACCATGCAGCAACTTGCACAGTTCTCCCTTCCCTCTAGAAAGGTAGGGAGAAGAGGGAGAAAAGGAGGTGAAAGGAAAAGGAAAAAAACCTCATGGGCTGAGATAAGGAAAGTTTAATAGAACAATAACAGAAAAAGAAAGTAACAACAACAATAGCAATAAATAATAAATAATAATATATTAATAATTAATAACAATAATGACACAAGTCATTCTCACCGCCCAGTGCGTTAATAAGTGTTCAAGTAGTGATTACAGATTCCAACCCCCGGGCAACATCCATTTATATACATGAGCATGATGACTATCGTATGGCATATTCCATTGGCTATTCCATTATTTTGTCAGTTTCTATAGGAAGTTGAAGAGCCTAGTATAAACATCGCCTAGCAACACTAAAACCAATATACATTGTTTACATTCCTTTAGCATCAGCCTCAAGAAAGAAAATTACCTTTCTCAGATGAAATCAGGACAGCGAGAATGAGAGCTGGGGAAACACCACAGTGCTGCACTGTACCACTACTTGAGAAGTGTGGAGGGAGCCCACTTTCTTGCAAAAGTGATTGGTCTGAAGTTGCAAAGAAATTTTCTCCCTATGGTAACTGGTCCAGGACTATAGGAAGTCAGAGTCCCACCTTAGGATTGGGTGGGGAGAAAGGGAATGTCTGGATATAAAGCACTGCTTCCCTGTAAGAAAAGGGAAAAGGGACTTGTGAGATACCTTAAGAATTTGACAAGTTACCTTTGAACTGGTTTGGATTCAATGAGTTTGGAAGAGATTTGGGAAGAAAGAATATGGGGAAGAAATACTTACAAGGAATCCACTTAGTCTTTAACATCAATCTGGATTTCCCTTTGTTTGATTTTGATATTTGGGGAAGACACAGAAGGAACATTTGAATTCCCAACAGCAAAATCTAGGAAGCAGAAAACATCAAAGGAAAAGGCTTTCTTTTGCTATGAATCATTTGGCACAATCTTCTTTACATGCCACCCTGAAAGAGCCTGTCTCTCACGCTTCTGACCCCAGTTTTAATTAAATTCCACTCAAAACTCAGTCTCAGTGGTCCTCACAGGAGGCAACGCAGCAGCCTGCAAAACTAATTCAGGAGAGAGGTGAGGAACAGGAGAGTGGTGAAAGTCTCACTTCTATCTGGGTTATTTTTATACTGCTCTCATCAACACAGTACCAGTACGCCTTCCGCTAGCACAACAAGCTGCACAATTACCATCTTGTAACTGTGCCTCTTTCTCCTCCCTCCCACCCCTCTTTGCACAGGGAGGGTTGGTTTTAGCTAAATACTTTATATGCAGAACTATAAGTTTACAGATCTTCAGTACCTGTTACTGAAGATGGTGGGTTTTTGGTGGTTAAGCCAGAAGCATTTTGGCAATGTGAAACATCTTCACATGTAACACTTCTTTTTTGAAAAAAAAACCTAAAAGATACATATGTGCTGAATGCTACCAGTGTCGTCAGTGCTGGCAGGGAAAATACAGGAGCCATTTCCTAATAGTGCTGCAGGAAGAGTGGGCAACCATGTCGTTATGATAGGTGAGAGGTAAAGGCCAGTTAGGTGAGTTTGATGAGTGGCAGCAGTGAGTGTGCCCCGTCATGTTCCTCACAGCAGTGAAGGAGATAGGGAAGTGAAGCTGAAATACAGGAAAACGAGAAGCAAGATTACAATGTACAACTAAGCAGAGCTTTTCTCCTGGGTCATGAATAGAGGAGATACTGTAGGCAATCCTCACTTGCCTATCTCCTTCAGCACCATTTGATCTCTAATTGCTGCGGCAGCTTGACGGGCTGTGATCCCCACTGTGTCTTTGAGACAAAGTAAAATATGGGCGAAGTAGGAACTCATCGATCCTGGTACATAATTCATAAAACTTCTGCGTAAAAGATCCAGTTCATGAATTCCAACTTGATTAAATATTCAAAGCAAGATAAATATATTTGCAGGTATTAGACTCCCTGGCACTTAAAATCTCCCAGGACATTGTGCTAGAGAGTTCCCAGCCACTTTAATCTGTGGCTGTGCTGTGAGTAACCTGTTGCAGAGTGTGTACTCTGCCAGTTGAGGAGAGGTAGGAGAGCAGGTGGCCAGAGAGCCGCTGATAGCACTGAAACCACCATGCAACAGCCAGATGGCCAGGGGCTGGGAACAGGATGCAAAGCCTCTGAAGTAGACGTGTTTGTCCTCTGATAATTGCCCCCAGAGTCACCGGGGTCTGAGGTCAGCTTGGTCTATCCTATGCAATGCTTTGTGAGAGGACAAAGGACAGAGTGAGAAGACTGGGAAAGTCTCCAGAAAAATACTTCCACAAAGTGGCACCACTCAGCTGTGCTGGCCTGTCCCAGGGGGACATGAGTCACTGGAGAGAGCAGGCAGACAAGTCACTACCAAGGTCCAGAGTGAACAGAGGAGGGCACCAGTCACCAAGTTGGTATTTATTATCAGTGATCCCTCTGGTATATTCTCACAACCATCCTCAAAGGCCCTGTGGGGAAAATATCCTTGGAGGTATTTAAAAGACAAGTAGACATAGAACTTAGATATATCATTTACTGATGGTTTTTGTCAGTGTTAGTTTCATGGTTGGTCTCGATGATCTTGATGATCCAAGCCAGACAATTCTACGATTCTATGATCTCCCTTTCCCATGCACCAAGGACCTGGGTTAGCTGCGATGACCACTTCTCTCTCCAAGCCCACATTTCACAGTCCAGGAGAGGTGCCAAGCTTCAGCTCCCAAGGACATCACCTCTGACATGCCAGAATGCTTCATGGCATCAGCAGTGCACACCCCACACAAAGCATCATTATTGAAGATACAGACACGTACAGTTTCTCTTTTCAGGGAAGCACAGTCTTTAAGCCCTTGCCATGATGATCAAGTTTGTTGCTTCACCTCGCTCACCAGAAGGCTGTTTCAATGTTTAGAAAGTGTCTACCTGCTGAAATGTGAGGGAAGTTTGAGCTGACAGAACTTGTGATCACCTCTCCCTTGTGCTCGGCTAGGCAGTCTCATTCAGTGCGTTTGGGGAGGAGTGCCATGCTGCTTTTCAAACATTCTGGTAGGAGACCTGTGCAACCATTGTGTCTGGCAGGATCTGAGAGCAACTTTGCATGCTATGTAGGAATGTCAGACAGATGCAAGATGAGAGAGAAGAGCAGAAGCTATTGACCTGCAGCCTTTGAGGAGCTAGAAAGCAATATGTCAGAAAAGTGTCTAAGGTCCAATGAACCAAGGACTTCTTGGTGTTGTTCAGTTTATGAACTACCCAATCATCAGAGATGTACAGGAAGGAAGATTTCAGATCTTCCTCTGCCTGGTATAAACATTCCTTCCGTTGTCTATTTTTTATATTTATTTTAGCCTTATCACTCACATTCTTAAGATCAAGCTTATAGATGTTTTCTCTTGGTTCTTTTTGGATGGGTTTTAAAACTTTGGAATATATGAAGGGCAAGTGATGACCTCGATGCAGTAATATCCTAATGATTATATTAAGCATTAACTCCTTATTCAGGAGCTAAATGGGTGAGCAAGAAAATGGTAGTCACCAAACTGAATCTGTAGGGATTCACCAACACTACAGAAGGAAAACAGTTGAAGTTGAAGATATTCTGAAAAGGTTTTCCATGAATCATCACTGATTGGCAGCTTGTTTAAATAACATTTAAGGAATTGCTTCTTTGTAGGTTTCCTAACCAGTGCTGGAAATGACTTTTCACTGGAATTTTGGGCAGAAATTCACCAAAATTGTGGAGAGTTGTCCATATGCTTTTAAGCAGTCATAGGTGTACGTACGTAACTATAACACTAAAGCATTTGATGACCGAAGGAAAACGTGCTCTTCCTCTAAGCCACCTAATGCCCAGAGTGATGGAAATTAGATCCTCCTTTCCTCTTCAGATCAGCAAAGACTGAAACAGCTGATATTTGGTATAGAAATAGGATGAATTTCGAATAAATTCACTGCTGATTGGGAAGATTATAGAATTTCTACAAACTCTGTTTTCTACATATCTTTTTCCAAGTGAGGGTTTTTGAAGTTAAAATTCTCATTAAGCTTATTTTAAATGTCAACCTTCTCTGATCTTCCAATTCCAGCCCTCAGGAGAGGAAAAGCTTTTATAAGGTCAAGAATCGGCTGTAGCAAAATTGCAATCAATGTCTTCAGGAAGACAAAGATTGTCTTAGTTGCTATTTTCTTCTCCTTCATTATTAATGCAGCTGATGGGCCTAAGCTAAAGACAAATAGGAGCAGAATATATTGTTGCCAAATATCTTAAAAGGTTTTCATCTGGAGTACTGAGAGTTATTACATTTCCAGAGAGCACAGAATAATTTGTTTATCTCTTCAGTATTTATACTCTTTCATTCAATGCAGTTGTGAGTTGTTTTATATTATTATACTAGTGCCAACAGATCCATAGAGAGACTATTTACTTTCAAAATGTAGTAACCTGCGGGTGTACATTAAGATATTAGCATGCAGACTGCAGGGTACTCCTAAAGGCTAATTTGGGTAAGGATAAAGGAAATCAGTCTGCTCAGCTTTTTCCATAGTCAATGAAGGGAGAGAGCTCTTCTAAGCAGGCCAACACATGGCAGTTAACATTAAGTATAACTATGCTCTCTCCACAGGCTGTAAAGTAAGGCTGGCCCGCCCCATATTTGCATTATTCTTGTAAATAACCCCATGACTGGAACGTTTGTTGACACAGTGACATTGAGGAAGGTTAAATCCAGCTTTAACAACCAAGTGCATTTATAATGGATTAGTTAAACTGCATTAAATCCTTGCACAGGCTGGAAAATAGAAGTGAGTAAGCTGAACTGAATAAAGGCTACATTTGTTCTGAAGAAACATCCATCACCAGATCTGAATGCAGTCAAATGGGCTTTAAAAGCAAATGTAGACAATTTTTATTTTTTATTTTTTCAATATCACTGTATGGACAATATTCCTACAAGCGTCAGCACAAGGTAGATCACCTGTTGTAAGTTAATAGCCTGCTTTGCTGTGCACTGCTTTTTCCATGGACAGGTCTTGAGAGTCTAAAGTCTTTACTCTGGAATTTCTGATCTGATATCTACACAGCTCTAGCTATTGCAGTGAAAATTGCAGAGGGATCTTAGTTGTCAGACCTTGCTGAGTAGCCTAGTAAGAGACAGAGCTGTTAATCAATTATCAAGTGGAAGTGGTCAGGGGTTTTACCTCTCTTTTTTACTATATTCAGAGGGAAACAGTATCTCCTTGTTTGGCAGACTGTGCCAGGTGATGTTTGTCTGAATTTACCTCAAGAAATTTATTTAAGCAAAATTTTTTCTTTGTTGGTCTTTGTATCTGTTCTGGAAACATTTGATAGGTGGAGAACACAGTTATCTCAATATTTCTTTTGCAACATTACAAGAATTATGGTTTTGACTAAAAATACAAATAAAATAATGACTATCAAAGAACAGTATGGGTGGTGCATGACAAAATGTTTTTGAAACAGACCTAAGCTTGTATAATTTAGAGACTTTCCCAGGTCAGAAATATGGTGCATTGTCAGATCCATGAGGCATTGTTGCAGACATGGAAAAGGAAGTGAAGTGCTGGTCACTGCCAGGTTATGGTCTCGGTTGCTTTCTCATCATTTGCTTAATGATATTCATTCCTTGTCTTTCCTTCCTCGGGCAATCTGGCTATGGAGCAGTGTACAGATGTTCACTGTAATATCTACAGAAGCATTTTTGCTCATCTTAATCTTCCTTGAAAGCTCTCTAAATTGCTGTGGAGAGGAAAAAAGCTACTTGAAAGGAAACTGATTTAGGATGTCATAAGGTAAACCTTCTTCCTAGTACATTTCACATCCCTGTATTCGTCAGAAAAAATGTGGTCCATGGTTAAAACACAGAAATTACTCTTGCTCACAGAGTGGGAGTTGATACAGCAGATTTATCTGCACAAGACTGCAGGTGGAGAAGATCTCCTCAGAGTTGAAAAGCAAAACTTGTCAAACTTCTATAAAATTAATTTAGGGGTGTTGTCTGTCTGGTGCTTGAACTGAATTTAGTATTAGTGGCCAACATCTCACCCATAGATATACAAAATGCAGCTCAGCTGCTCACTCACTATTGCAGACCTGGACTTCTCTTGAACAGAGAGGGTCTCTCTTACTTTAAGTGTACTAATTCAGTGGGCACAAACAAGGTTTGAGACAGAACCGTCAGTCTGACACAATGGGAGACAAAGGAGGATTGAAGTCAATTATCATGGGATGAACAACTACAGCATCAAGGGCTCACAGTGTATCAAGGGCCCACTCTTGAAGGAGATTTTTTGAGATTAGCTAGGTTTTACAAAGCAGAGCACTGATCAGTTGCATGCAAAAAAATAAAGCAACAAATCTCCTTAAAAAAAAAAAAAAAAAGGAGATTGGTAACACAATAAAATATTCAACAAGGCAAACAGTACAAGTTTCAAAGTGAAGAGGAAAAGGCAAATTTTCTCATGAATAGCACTGTACAAGCTCAGCTTTTCCACTTCTACACCAGAGATGACTACCTCTTCAGGAAAAGGCAGAAGATTGTATCCATTATCCATACAGACTGGAGGAAAGGGTATTGTACAGCAAGTCAGGTGAGACCAGGTTAACTGTGGGGTTAAATAGAAAAATAGTATTTCTGAGGAACACTGATATCAGTGGACCTAATACATTAAAATCTTGCCCCACCCCCACTATTATGGCCCAGGTCTCCGTATCATTTGTCTGACATTTTGGGCAAATCCACAAGCATAACTGTCCAGAAATAGCAGATTCACAGGCAAAGGAATTACGCAAAAGGATCAAATAGGGCCTTAGTTTTTGTGCCAGTCCTGATGATGTGTTTTTGTTTTCATAGTGGCTTTGTTATAACCTTGGGGAATGTCATGCTACTTCTAATTCTGCACAGGATTGAGATGAGCTGTCAATTTCCACCACAAGGCACTGTGAATAGCTTTAGAGGAAAAAAGTTCCCACTGCAAATTTGGAAGACTAGCCAAGCACAAAATCTGCTGGTTTATACCTAAATATTAGAGAAGGAGTCATTCTGGAGGGTTTCATCTCACATAACTTCCATTTGAATAAAGAGCAGTGTCAACAACACAGTTGGGTATATCTGATTTAATTACTATGCTCCCCTTCATAGTTAATTGGGACCCAGATAACACAGCCAGTGGAGACAAGATAGCAATTCTTCCTCTTCCCACTTTTTCACAGAATATTTTCCAGTAGTCCCAGAAGCCTCTGCTGTGAGGGGTATTGGCCATTCTGAATAGACATGTTAAGAATAATTCCTTGTCCCAGAGACTTTCTAGTTTAGTTAGTCATCACCAAAAAAAAGTGGGAGAAAAGCATTATTATCATGTACTACAACTGTCTTATTTCTTTCCCCTTATTCCTAAGTGATGCAAACTGCATATAAATTAAATTCAAACCAGGGAGCATCAGGAGGATGTGAAATAGCATTATTTGGAACAGAGTTCTGAAAGAAAGTGTGTGATGCATCACTAACTGTAGAGACATACAGCCAAAACTTCAGCTCACCTTACTTCCAGGGGCAAACACGCATCCAGCTTCTTCATGGAAAAATGTTTCACAGTGGAAAAACACTGTGGCATGGCATATGCCATAAGGTTCCACATTTGTGCACTTAAACTTATGGCCAATGCGATATAAGTAGACTGAGCTACATTATGGTGTTGCATTTTACATAAAGTAAGGACATGCACACAGAGAGTTACAGAAGACTGACAACTCAGTAGGGCAGCAGAGGTTGAACACATGCCTGAAAATTGAGAATTATGAGGAATCTCATTTGTCCACTGTAATTTGTGTCTATTGCTTTTACTTTGCACAAAATACTTCTTACTTCATGAGTGATCCCATCAGGTTTAGCAGCAAACTTTGCCCTGTTAGGGCAAAACATGAAAAATATGAGCAGAACATTGAAAAAAAGAAAACATGTTGCTGGGCTTCTGTAGACCAAGTAAAATTTCTTACACAGAAAGTACGATGTCATCATCAAGATTTCTTGATGAGTCCTAATGGCCTCATAATCCACGAGGTCTGAACATCTCCGAGTAACAAGAAAGATAAAAATCAAAAATGAATGTAGGACTTCCATCATTAGTATTGACGAGTTTGATTCACTTTTATAGTTGAATGACAGTAACTTCCTATGTGTTCATCAGATAAATCCCACTAACAGTGTTTTCTGACACAGTGTAGGTTGTATGTAGCTTAGAGTATGTTGTCTGAGTTCTGGCAGTGAAAGTGTCAAATTGATATTTCTTTCAGCATTTTTGATACATCTTTCATGAAAGTCAGCAAAAAGCAGTGAGAATTGGAGTAAATACAGAAATCCCACCTTCCTTTGGCCACAGACTAAATTAATCTTTCATTAGTTTCTTGCTGATGAATGTGGGCTTATAATTTTTACTGTTTATGTTCATTGTAATAAGTGCCAAAGATCTAGTATGAAAAATGCTAACAACAGAAAATGTTTATGGTTATATATTTTTAAGTATATCTTTGTGTGTGTGTATACATATATAACTGGAATTAGGGATACAGCTACTTTGTGGAAGAGCATATCATTAGACCGAAACACTTATATGGCGTTTTTGAGAAGACTAACTCTATGCTTATTTCTAAGATGAGTCTTTGTTAAGCTCAGATCAACTATAATTATAAAGAAGAAGATATTAAAAGGTAGAGACAAGAGGTGCATGTCTTCCCTCCTTGGATTTATGCCTGATGAATCAACTGAAACAAATATTTTAAAAATGTTCCAGCATGTGGTGAGACCCCACTTGGGAGTCCTGCATCCACTTCTGGAGTCCTTAGTACAGGAAGGACATGGATGTATTGGACCAACTCCAGAGGAAGTCCACAAAGATGATCAGAGGACTGGAGCACTTCTGCGAAGACAGGTTGAGAGAGTTGGTGGTGTTCAGCCTGGACAAGAGAAGATCTTACAGCAGCCTTCCAGAATATAAAGGGGCCCTACAGGTAAGATAGGGAGGGATTCCTTATGAGGGAGTGTAGCAATGGGGTGAGGGAGAATGGTGTTAAACTGAAAGAGGGGGGATTTAGATTAGATATTACAAGAAATTTGCTGTGAGGGTGGTGAAACAACAGAACAGGTTGCCCAGAGTTGCGGATGCCCTACCCCTGGTGGTGTTCAAGATCAGGCTGGATGGGTCTTTGAGCAACCTGGTCTAGTGGGAGGTGTTCCTGCCTACGGCAGGCAGGTTGGAACTCTATGATCCTTAGGGTCCCTTTCAACCCAAACCATTGTATGATTTTATGTCAGTGAACCTGGATATCTTTATGAAGAGAATTCAGAAACTTCTATTCCATTGACTCTCAATAAGGCTTATTCCCAAGTACCTATTATTTTGAAAATGGGATTTAACTCTAGATCCTCAAAGATATTTATTCCTTTAACTTCTGTTCATTTGAATGGAAATACTGTTGAAGTCATGAACTCTGAATCCAAGAAAGCACATATTAAAATATTACCCTAGCATTAGGGACATATCTCCAGCTGAAAGTTAAATTCACGTTAAAGTAGCATGTACACTTGAAGTATAGGAAATATTCTGGAATAAATTTGTGAATGAAAACATGTGATCCATCACCATCAATCTGTAGTAGTTTAACAATAACTTGAGTTATGGTAAAGCTACACTAAACCTCCACTGGGCCAGTTTATGCTCTTGCTGCTTGTAAGGTAATGAGGCTTAATACTGAGCATCAGATGATGATATGAAAATTAGTGGGTTTCTGCCTGTGACCTGTGTGTGGATGTGCTTACTCAGTGTCCATATATAGTGCTTTACTTCCATTCAACTAAATTCACTGTCCAAGCAATCTACATTAAGGTGAAGTGAAGCATTGTCACTCTTGAGTAGGTCTGTACCTAAATCAGTCTTTCAGTCAAAACTAGGCAGTTCAGCTAGGGATCCAGGCTAACTTAGGTTTCTTCTCTAGCCTGTAAAAGTGGTAGAGAGATATAACCACACCCAAAGGCAATTCATCCTGTTCTAAAACCGCATCTAAGAGAGTAACTATTGGCTAGAGACCAAATCTTGGCAACCAAGAAGCAGAAATCACTTACTGTTTAGAAGGCAAAGGTAAGAAAGATTAATGTCCACATACAGAGCTGCTCAGAAATTGTGGAATAGGTTTTCCTGAGTAATTCCATGCACAGGGTAGCTTTAAATCTTCATAAACTAAACACAATGATATATAAAATATATTTTTTTATATATGCATATATATATATATGTAAAATAACTGAAATTATTTAAAATTTGACAGTTCAGATTCTAGGGTTTATTTCCAGGGAAGTTCAACATTATATTATAATGCGAAGATTAGGATGGAGGAGGTGAGACATGTTACGATGTTAGGTTTATCTCTCCATGTTTTTCTTGCATGCAAAAACACTATATTTTAGGGTGGAGTTTCAGAAAGGATGTCTGAAAATATCCTCACACAAAATCATTTACTTACAAAATTTTCTCATTTACATTGTGTTGTATCTCATGCTTCAGGCTATGAGCTTACAAATGGATTCATACAAGTAGATTTGGTTTACTGAAATGTCTAGTCTGAGTCACATTTTTATCCTGGGATGACTCACATATATTAGTTACCTAACTGAAAAATATGTCTTTCATTAAGAGTTAAGCAAGGTTAAAAGCTCTAGAATTAAGGTCTTTGTTTGAGAGGTCAAACAAATACTTAAACTCCCACCACAATTCATTACAACTGCTGTCTTTTTGCCACCATATGAAAAACAGAAATCAGTTCTTTTAAATTCTGCTTATTTACATGCAATGCGAGAAGGAATTTATCATATTTTTATCGCTAAAAAATGATCTCTTTGTAATGTTATGGAATCATACTGAATTTCACAGTGACCTGATAGCTTCTGTCGCGCAGTCTTGGAACAGTTCGGTAGCAATCTAGTACTTTTGGCCAGTTGCAGTATGCTGTGTGTGAAAGGCCAGAACTCCTCCTGACCCTGTGCTGATGAGATTCAACTTCCCTTTTATTGGATTAATAAAACTATAAATATTGTCAATGGCCCTAAAAACATTCATTCCTTTTTAAAGCCCACTCACAACATTTGGTTTGATGACCTTGTCTGGCAATAAACTCTAAAGTTTATTAATTATTATTGGGAAACCTTTGTGTATGATTTCAAAAGTGTTAATAATGCATCACAGACAGGAAAAAAAACAAGGAGACAGATTCTGGCCCCATGATTTCTCTTTTTTTTTTTTTTTTTAATCTCCTGCCATGCTGCCGGGAATGCCTGGCAGGGAAGGAGATAGTATCCATTTACTCTTCACATTGACTCCCATAACTCTAGCTTTGGGAAAACACATGCCCCCTCTGGAGGGGCATGTGTGGGCCACACGTAATCACTACTGTGTGCTGGGTCCACTTGCAATGGCAATTTAAAGGCTCTCTAGATGATAACAAGGGACAAGGGCTCGTCACAGCACCAGAAGTGAGTGAGTAGATAAGGGATGCAACAGGCTGTGCTGGCTGTTGGGGATATACATTGGGCCAGGCTAAGTGAGAGAGGCCCAGAATTAACAAGTCTGTGTTCTCACCCAGAAGACTTCACCGCAGCATGGAGATTGTAAGCCACCACTGCTGAAGACCGTGTGGAAAATTCAGCCACTTTTATAAGGGGAGATGGGGCATGTTAAAGGCCTGGAAATGTTTAAACATACATGGTCCCTCCTCATGTTGCGTGGGCTCCTTGTCTAACTGTACTGAAAACTGTTCAGCAGCTCCTGGGATCATTGACTTTTCCCACAAACCAAGTGGTGGTCATATGACTTCTGTGTGGCTTTTCTCCATTATCTGCCGCCAAGCTAAGGAAACCCACAGTGAAGGGCCTGACCAAGCATCCTGTGTGCAAGGCTTTGCACTGGGATACTGG
This sequence comes from Jacana jacana, assembly GCA_013400555.1. Lineage (NCBI taxonomy): Eukaryota > Metazoa > Chordata > Aves > Charadriiformes > Jacanidae > Jacana > Jacana jacana. The sequence goes on from VZTM01008376.1 coordinate 16,677, forward strand.
GTACTCTGATGTTGGGCACAGAACCAGCCTATATCAGTCTTGTCATCTTTTGGAACAGATCCCATTGATACTGTGCAGTTACCTTGAAGTCACCCCCAGCTCAAAGCAGATCCTGAAGGCAACAGCAAGTAAAAAAGTATTTATTTACAAAATCAAAGAATAGACACTACAGTTACAAAGATTTATAAAGACATGAGTGACAAAATGGAAAGAAAATTACATTTAACCTACTTATCCTGAGATTACATCTAAAGGTTGATCTCTTTCCTGGTATCTAGCTGACAAGATGTTAGACACTTATTTAACCCACGTGGTTAGGCAATCAGTCCTTGGGGACAATCTACATTTTAACTTACATTTACAGGAGGTATCCTTGACTACAAATGTCAGATTTTATATGTAATTATTCCCTTCAGGTTTCCTTGGAGCTTCATGTAGATTCTTAACTCCCTTTCCCTCCTCATTTCCTCCCCTCCAGGATTATTGATCTTTAATTTATTTTATTTCATATAAATATGTAAAATGTCTTCTGCATTTTATACAAACAGACTTTTTCTGTTCCTTATTGAGCCTAGACATAAGATTATCCAGTTACAGATAGGTGATGGCAAGTCTGGATGACTGATCTCCACCTCTGTTTTTATGGGATAGGAATAGACCCGCTTTTCCTCTTCATATATCTGCTATTCTGGTGGACAGCCTGAAATAGCAGCACCTTTTCTTTTGGTTCAGTTCTTGGGAAAAATGAGAATTTGTATCTACTGTATCATGTTAACATGACCTACAAGCTCATGGCCAGCTAGCAGCATACAGAATGAGTGTTCACCACTGCTGCTCAACACACAGCTCCCCTCTGGTACCCCTTTACCCTGGCTCTAGGCTGCAGCGGTTGTCTACAGTAAAAGTGAGCTTAACACTGCAAATTGCACATTTGTTTACAGTGAGGCCTTATGAAATAGAAAGAAAGGTGCTCACAGGATCATCTTTGTTTTAGATATTGCCTATTATGATACGACCTGGAAAAGAAGCTATGGATTTCCTTTCTTTCAGCGAGTTTCAGTATATTATTCCTTTGGTTTGGAGGTAGGTAGAGGCATATTCTGTGATTCTGTGATTCTATATTATTTGCCATACGTAGAAAAGAGAGTGAAGAGGTAAAATAGTGTATGCCAATTCAGTGTACAGAGGACTCCAAACCAGCTTAAGGAGGAAGGACTCCAGGGCTCTGTTCACTTCTATCACTGCAGGCATTCAAAGACGTCTGGGATGCCCTATGGTACACTGCCTGGCTTCCAGCTGCTGTTTCGGGATGCCTCCTAGGTCCTACTCCATGTCTGCCAGCCCTTTGTGAATGTTTCAGATACTCCTGGGGCATTTCAAATGTTCCTGAATGCTTATGTTGAAGGGGAGTGAATTAAGTGTTCAGTATCTATCATCACATGAACTCACTCAAAACAATGATTTTTATTTTCTGTATGCTCCTCTCATCCCTGTCGTTCTGCTCTTTCCCAAGGACCTTCACAAAGATCAGAACCTGTGTGTACAGGGAGGTTTGCACACTGCTGATGAGAAACAGTCCATGGCCCAACAGGATGGAGGAGGTGGAAGTGACATGTCTTGCCTGAGCTTACACAAAGGATTTCCTGCAGAAAAAAAGAAACAAATTCACATGTTCTGAACCCAGACAACAGCCACCCAGTCTAGACGGTCCTTTTGTAGGGACCTTTTGCAATATCTGCATTATTTTGTCTGCAAGAAAACTAACACCTTGTGACCCATCAGGGCCTCTGAAGGAGGGCTGAGCCTGTAAAATAAGCTGAATTAAGACAAAATCAGTCCTGAGATGCAATTATCCCTTTTCTGTTCCTTGAAATATCTCCACTCTCCCTGCCTTTCCCTCCCTTCATTTCATGCCACTTGGAGTAAGATTTATTTTCAAGCAGAAGTAGTGAATTATGGTCATGGTGCTGCAGCCTCTCAGACCTTATATATCACAGAAACCTCTTTAACAGCGATGTATTGCTAAGAGTATTTTTGCAAAAACTTCAGCTACTCCATGGGGATTTCCTTATATCACCAAAATGAAAGAAGCAGTTCAATGTTATGGTTCTTGTGTAGATGTGTATATCTTCTTGTTTCTGCTTGCTCTGTTCAGACTGGAGAATGGATTTTGGGGACCTAACAGGTGTCAAACAAGAGTGGATTTCTTGGCAATGACTCACAATCCCTACAAAACAGGAATTTTGAGCAGAAATATTTTTTTTACCCCATGACCCGTTCAGGAAACATCCCAACTCTAAATCTCAAATAACTTTGGAGGGTCCCTCTCGGATGTCCCAATGTACCATTGTGCCTTGCTTAAGCAGAACTCCTACTGATTCACTTCCCAGTTTCACAAGGGCAAAAGGATGATGTACGCATAAGATACTGCTCTGTTAGGTAGATAAACATTCAGCTCTAATGCTGTGATTGTCATGGTTGCCTACCTGCTGACAACTACTGTCCTACATCATCTGGCTTTTGTGGCACAGGAGCTCAAGCTCAAGGAAGGCTCTCTGCAAGGGTCTGGGCTTGCAGCACATCAGGGCAGGTATTAAAATGAGCTGGCTTCCCTTCAGTTTAACTAGCAGCGCTTGACTAAATTTTTGTAAGGTTCTTTTTCCCCATATTGAGAAGATGCAGAGACAGGGGATAATATAGGGAGTAGCAAAATAATGCCAAACATTTTACCTCCACTTTGTTTTGTTTTATCACCCCTTTGATCTTGCTCATTACTGCAAAGATAAAGAGTCACTTCCAGTTGCACACTGGCTTTCATTGCCCTGGTTAAACTTGTAGCAGATTACAACCTTGCTACAAAAGACCATGATGCAGATGATTGCATTTTTACTGAGTTCTCAGCAGAAACAAGAAGCTGGCTTTGTAGCTTACTCATTCTGAGAGATGGTCCAATCAATAAGATATTGCTGGAGAGTGCTGACAAAGGGATTCTTGCACCACATAATGGAAAGTGCTCTATGGACACAGCAATTAGCCTGACATCTTCACCAGTATATGACTGCCGAGAGAGAACATTTCCCAAGGAGTTTCTCTGTCTGAGCACTGTGGTGTTATGTTTTGGTTAGTTCTTGAAATACTTCAGTGAGAAGATAACCTACTGTAGATAAAATCTAGTCCCATAGATTTAAGCCTTTGAGTATTTGATTCTAGCTGTCAGAAATATCTGTAAGGATAGAAACAAACAAAAAAAAAGGAAAGAAAAATGTTGTCTGATGATGCTCCAGATCTGGCGAATGCCCAGCAGGGAGTCACAGAAAGATGCAAATCAGATTCTTTAAAAAGAAAAAAATCAACCAAAATTCAAAAGAAAGATATTAATAATTGCAAAGCAACCTCGAAAACCCAAATTGAAAAATCAACCAACTGCAAATCAATTACATCCAAATGGATAAAGCAGAGACAGAAAGATGCTGGTCCACTGGTTAGTTTGTTTATCTTTACTGTCTCTTGTCACAGTGGATATGACACGCACATTAGCCCCAGATGAATTCGTAATGATCAAGAAAGTCATTACATGACATGACAAATGAATTATTAATGACAGAGCACAGAGTAGAAAGCATCCCCTGAGGCAAGTGGTGAGCGAGGGGTTCAGCACTTTGCATTGCCAGGAGGAAACAGGGGTTCAGTTATTGATCCCTGTCTCTTGCTCCCCAGAGATCATGAGGGAGGATGACCCAACATTGATTGTTTAGAGCCTGCAAGGAAGGCAGCTCTTGCCACCATTTAGAATAGCCTTTCTGCCTAACTGAAGACTGGCAATTTGTGGCTTCAACAAGTGTTTGCATCTTCATGACTCAGAAAAATACCTTTGAGTTGTACATTGTCACATAGAGAAAAATGATGGGACAGGAGCTCTGAGCTCATTAGTAGGCAATTAGGCACATCAGGAAAGACAACTCAAGCAAAGACATCTGGTATGTCAGCCACGATCTTAAAGAAGAGCAGATGTTATGAAATGAGCAGCTGGCTATCTGCTGTAGTGACCCAGGTCCTTCACCAGATGCAAGAGCTAAGACACCTCCCACCTGCTCTTCCAAACCAAGCCTACCACATCTCCCAAGCTGGCTATTGCCATTTAGATTCACTGGACTTGGAGCTCTGCTTTTACTGATCTCTACTTGATCTGGTATTCAATCACTTTTGTGCTGTACAGCTTTTAGTGGCTCTGGATTTAGCTCAGGAAATGTTCTCAAGAACCACCAGGCAACAAAGACACCTCCAGTTTCAAAACATGCAAGGACTCATAGATGGCCAGCAGAGACAAGCCTGGCAGTCTTCCTCCTTGGACAAGACTTTCCTCCTTTCCCTTCCCAAGGGAAGAACTTATGGATGCTTGCAGAACAGTGCAGGGAGTTGAGTACTTTTTAGTTGTTCTTTTGTTGAAGAAGTTTCTGTTGGGACATCTCTTTTGCTTTCAGCAGTGGTTGTATGAGGCAAGGAAAACAGAGATGCTGTCATCCCCCATTTCTTCTCCCTTGTGCACACTGGACTTCCTAGAGCTGTGTCAGGAAACAGTTTAAGGTAATTTGTTTAATTTATATCTCATCTCCTGATTCTCTAAGGATTCCCAAGGTTTAGGTTTCCTGAGTTCTCAGTGAGTAAATGAGTATTTTTCTCTTTCCACAGAAAATTAAAAAAAAAAGAAAGATAAAACTCATTGTATCTGTAATGCATATTTTTCAATAGGTAGCAGAGACAGTGAGTTGATTTTGCTTTATTAGCCACCCAAAAAAATTCCGATGGGAGATGCTTTTCAAGGACACTGGGTTTGATCTGGGAAAAGGCAGGAGAGGAGAGAAGCCCAGAGGGCTTGGGAAGGGAAGGGGGGACTATGCCCACATGGAGAGGGAAAGGAAATAGGAAGGCCTAGGGGTGGAGATGCTGAGGAGAAGAGCTGTGTCTGTGGCTTGAAGTCCTGAATGAAGGGACTTGCATGTTTCATTTAAATTGGAGAGAACAGCAGTTCTGTTGCCAGTTAACTCGATACAGACATACTGTCAAAGGAATATTTGTGCTCATGGACAAGCCCTGGTGATGGCTGCAGCTGTGTTTTTAAACAGGGCTCTGTTTCATTGGCATGAAGGCTAGACTTGACATGGAGGGATGGCATAGGCAGGGGGGATTCAGTTCACAGGCAGAGGTGTCTCCCACTCCCTCTCTGACTTGTGCCCAGCTTAAACTTTCTGCAAAGCTGTGGCCTGGGGGCTGTTCCTCCTCCATATGGGTGTCCTGCACCTCAGAGAGTTAGATCTCAGCAAAGAGAAGCTTTGCTTTGTTTCATATGCACCCCACTGGCATTAGCGAGCACATAATTTGCATAAAGCATTTTTCTTGCTGGCTTTCAAACCAGAAGGCACATGATGTGCATGGGGAATCACATGTCCCCAGTGTCCATGTCGCTGAGGGCAGCACAGTCAGCCCCAGCAGCAGGTAGGTGAAATGGGAAAAGGGCAACACTGAGTGGACATGTCAGACCACCTAAATCTTTGCATAGCAGCTGCCGATCTTTCAAGTCAGGGAGGGTGAGACAAGAGCTAGGTTGATTCCACAATGCTCCTGGGAAAAATTCAAGGAACCAGCTTGTTTCATCTTGTTCCATCTCCCAAGCTCCTGAGGAAACTGCTGCTGTTGCAGCTTTGTCTCCTGGTCAGACCTGGAGGGGTTAGAAGGATCCAGCAGAGCAGAAACGGTGGTCACACCTTATCAACAGCAGCAAATTCTGCATGCTAGGGTCACAGGAGAAATTCAGAGTTACTGCCAGTCAGTTCAAGAGGGAGTAGCAGGCAGTCATTTCACTGCCTTTCATCTGGAGCTGTTTTGGTAGTTATATTTATTTCTTCATGTCTTTCTTCCCATTAAAAGAAAAAAAAAAAAAAGAAAAGAAAAGAAAAGAGGATAAAACAGAACAGCTCTTGCCTTCTATTAAATTTGAAGGTAAGGGAATCAGGATGCAAATTAGCAATAACACATCAAAACGGAAATGATGATAACATCTAGTTAAGGCTGTTAAATTGCTGCTTCAGCTCTGGGGGTAAGAAAGGAGTGTGGCATTTCAGGATTCTGAAAAGGAGCTGAGATTTTTATTTAACTTACAACTAAACAGCAGCAGAAATAAATACTCAGGAGACACTTAACTGCACCAGTGGATACATATGCTAAGGGCTTGAGCTCAGGAAGCGACAGGAGGGGCTGAGAGATGCTCTCTCTTCTCCCACAGGTAGAGACAGAAGAGGGAACATGATTTTTTACTGTTGAAACTTTTAGCAGTAATGGGAAAAACTCATAAATCTACCCAGGGTATTTCACCCTGCCGTGAGCTCCAATTAAGGTTCCCGTCCCTCCATCACTCTGTTGTTCACCCAGTGCAGCGTGCATTGATCTGGGCTTCAGGTGCTGAGAAATGATCGCTCTGCCATCACCAGCTGCTAGCTGCTGGCTGCTGCCAGTGCCAGGGCTGTCTCATTATTGAACTTGCTTTCTAGGTGCTCAGAGATGGCTGAGTTGCCTGGTGCACCATTATGAAAGTCACAGATCAAGAAAAATTAGTATGTTGAGCTATTTTTCCCTTCTTTAAGATCTATTTTCTCTCTTTGTTTCTATGTCATTTACTTCAGCTTCTACTGAGTTGCCTGTACATTGTCTCTTCCCTGTCAGAGATAATCTGCATTCTTATGGAATTGCCTGTTCCTTTCCATTCCTCATTTATCACTTTTACAGCTGCATGGCCAGGAAGAAAAATGTTTCCATGCCCAATATCAAGAGCAACAGTTTCAACTATTTGGCTTACGGAAACCTAGCAGTTCTGCAGTAGATGAATAAATTGCTTTAAAAACTAAATTAATGTGCATTTCCTCCACATCTTTCTTTCAATGTCTGTGAAACAGTCTACAGACAACAGAGATTTTGCAAAACATAATTAGAAAATCACCTCTCTAGAAAGACCCAAATCCCCTTTGGGCCTCTATATATCACATGTTCCCTTTTTCTTCCCATTTTCCTTCCCTTTTTCATCTCCCTCCTTCCTCCATATGGTTCTGCTTCTTTCACTCTCTCATACCTACTCTTTTCCATACCTACTAATGTCTTTTCCTTTTAGCTCCATTGTCAAAATGGTGGAAAAACTCTTGGAAGGTGCTATTACTTTGCTGGTGAGCTTCTTCCCCATTGCCATGTCAGGAGTGCTCCTGCTGCTCTGAATACATATTTTCCTTGAAGGAATACATATCTTGAAGGTCTTTTCCAGCCTAAGTGATTCTGTGATTCTATACTGAGCCTTGAGCCTAAAGCCGCTCAGGTCACACTAAGCACTGCTGGTCTTGGAAAGGCCAGCCTCAACATCACATCATTTGGCCCTCTGGGCAGAAATGGGCCAATCAAAATAATTTATCTTTGGGAGGGATTTTTAATACAGATATTATTTTTTTGAGCCATACCACCAACCACTTGTGGGATTTTAAGCTCAAAAGTGAGACATAAGTTCTCACTAGAGACCTGTGGAAGAAGAAAGATGTAAAAGGAAAATCTGATTACTCCTGAAGTTTCTTCTGAAAGACACGTACATGAGTACTGCGCAGCGTTCAGTTTATCTGTCTGGGTAAATGTGGCTCTGTATTGAGGTCCCCAGGGCTTTCAAGGTAGGAACTTCACAGTGAGAAAAGATAATCTAGATGCAATGTAGCCAGTCTGAAACATTCAGAAAAATCACAGCAGTCCCCCAAAACCACGAGGTGAACCTTAAAAAAAAAAAATGCATCTAAAACCATAATTAGTTTTCTGCTTTCTCTTTGAATCACAAACAGGAAGTAGGAAGAGAGCCCAGACATCTGTCCAACAGAAGGCAGTGTGAATGGGAGATGCTCAGCAAATCTGCAAGTGAATTGCCTCCCAAAGAGGAATAACTGGAAAGGGGATTTGGCACCCAAATCTCCACCACTGTGCTTGGCTGATCACTCCGTGTCTCAGCTAAGAGCTGTGGGCAAGCTAGGCCTGCAGAGGTAGATGTATATGTGCATTCAGGATTATACCAGGTCAAGCCGAGAGCTTTGTTAATACAGTCTTGTAGTTTCCAAACTGGAGCTAGCCTCTGGCCATGGCCAGCTCAGCCTCTCCACATCTGTGTGCACACATGATGCCTTCACTCTTTCAGCCATCCCATGTGGAATATTATCAACCCTTCCATTCCTGCCAACAATGGAGTTGTTCCCATGTGCTTCACTTCTGCTTTCTCTCTCCTTTGAATATTTTCTGTTCACCTTTGCCTTTTTACCATTAGGTAGAGACTGGCATCAGAAGTGATTTTGTTTCTTCGGGCCAGTTCCCCCCAGATCCAGAAGTCCACAGCAAAGGGAATTTCACAAGGCTGCAGCACTTGGCCCGTGACTTGTTAAAGACTTACCTGTATGTGTTTAACTTTAGACACTGAACACACTTTAGGCAGCACTGAAGTCAGCTGAACTGCTCACAGAGCACAAAGTGCAGTGCATTTCATGATTGGAGCCTGAGGCTATAGACACCACAGGGCAGGACTTTTCTCCTTACAGTTATTTCTATCAGAATGATATCCTACTCAAACTATGTTTCCCCTGTCCCCAAAGCGCTTTATGAAGGAAATCAGTACAATCCACATTTTGCAACAGAAGAAGCTGAGGGGAAGGAAGAGCATGGGGTACTAATGAATTCTCTCATACATTTGCCATTTAAGCCTTGTCCGTGTGAAGTGTCTTGAAATCTGGAGGCACAAGGTGCTCTAAAACGTTGTCATGTTTCCAGTCCCCCTTGTTAACATGATAGACGTGCTGCAGCAAAAAAATAGTCCTTCAGGACATGAAATCCTGTTTTATTCCATAAGTGATTCAGCTTAAGAAGCAGACCAGTTGTCTGGGATGCTGGTCCTTTGCTCTCGTCAACACTACACATCATGTCATTGCAAAATGGCCTCTGTCACTGCCAAAACTTGGGAACGCCTGTGGTAATTTGAAAAAAGATAAATAATTATTACACTAGATGTCACAGTCTGTCCAGGAGACAAATGTTGCCTATCTGTTTTGGGTTTGTTTATTTATTGTTGGTGGGTGTTTTTTTAACTGAACAGACTGCTGCATTGAGCAAAGGGCAATTGGGTTTTCTT